>BQNB010095463.1:0-25863 GCA_026074375.1 Tanacetum coccineum
AGACAGAGGGAGTATATGACATAATGTTCGTAAGATGCATGGTTTTCTGTGGGTCAAAATCTTGTTTATATTATTCATGTTTCTACAAAAGTATGATATGTGTTGAATTGTATATATAGTTTCCTAAGTAACATGATCATGGTGTGGTTGATGTTACATTCGATACATGTATATCTAGGATACTAGCTGAATTATATTGCCTTAAATTACATATATGTCATCCCATTATATAAGTAAATACTTAATTCTTTTATCTCGTGTTTTAAGCTAAGAGCTGCTTTGGGCTCGGCCTTCAGCATCGGATAGGGGTTCGCTTGAGTGCACAACGTCGTGATTTTTTTTTTGGGTAAAAGGATTTTACATCTAGTGAATAGTTTACATCAAAAAATGTTTAAATACAAAGGATGTGAGTGAATCTCACATTTCATCCTGTTACATAGGCGATAAAGCTAGCATCACAAGACACTTCTACAAGAAAGAAAAAACACACCTAACCACTAGCATACATTTGACATAACACATGCTCCAAATGTAAACTAACGTCTAATTTGACCACGAAGATTTTGTAGGAATTTCGTGGTTATCCGCATGGCTCATAAATCATGCACAGCGGAAAATAAATAAAGTGAGTCACGCAGACCAAAACCTTAATAGTCTAATCTCCTATATAGTTATATAGCCTAAGTAACACGTATAAAGGGTGTTTAGAACACAGCCACTTAAGGGTGACCTAGTGGCAAAGAGAGTTGTGGCTATCACTCTAAATGTGTGAGGTCTCAAGTTCAATTCCTCTTAAGTGCAAACAACCTTAAGTGGTCACGCCAACCTCCTGAAAAGGGAGGGCTTTACCTGGTTTGAGTTTGTGTGGCGGTAGGCTCAAACCCTGTGGATTGGTCAGTCAAAAGGTCGAAAACCATGGTTACTCAAAAAAAGGGTGTTTAGAACACTCACTTGTCAATCATATTACATGTAAGCTTCTTTAACCTTTTCAGCTTCACAGACACCTTCTTCTTGTTGTTGATGCTTCACTTGAACTTCTAGGGTTTCGGGAATGATTATCACTTGGGTTGCGTCAGGTATCCACCGATACTACACATGTATAACTAGGGATACATCTTGGAACCCTAAATCCGGCCAATATGTGTGTGTTTTTTCTCTCCCTTTGGGGAGAGAAAACCTAGATCCGGCCAACATCACAACATTTCTATGTTGTTTTTGGCTGCCATCCCCACCCTTTTGATTCATCTTGGAACCCTATAACATATATTATGTTTAGGGATTTAAGGCGATTGATCTTTATGAATAATCTATCCTATTATTCTTCGAAACCTTTCATTAGGGTTTTGATTGTATGTGTGGCCACCAAAAACCTATTCCTATCAATCTAAAATTCGTTCTTTTTTTTAATCCTTAAATCGTTTCAATTATGATCTGATTTAGGGTTTTAGCAATTAGATTCGTATTATGTTCTTGTTTTTGGTGGGTTCATATGGTCGTGGCACCTTGTCTGATTAAAACCTTATGTTTTTAGGGTTTCTATCTATGTTATTGCGATTTTAGATCTATATGGATCTAGGCTTGTGTGGTGTTGGTATTCGACATGGATTCATTCCTATGATCATGTAGTCGATCTAGGGACTGATTCTAGATATCGATCTTCTGTTCTTCATTAATGGAGTTGACGGCTGGTCGAAACCCTAAATTATTAGGGTTTTCGTATTAGTTTCTTGTGTGGTTCTTTGCGACCATGCATCTTGGAGTTTATCATCATAATGTATTCTTTGGACCTAATACATATATTCATCGTGTGAAGATTTGGATTTGATGTATGGCTGTCTTGAAACCCTAACTCTAGGGTCGTGTAGAGGCTGTCGTGGTGGGTTGGAAACCTTACATTCTCATAGGGTTTTCTTGTTATTTGATCTGTTTGGTGACCTAAATTACTGATCTAGGGTTTGTTACTCAAATATCAGATCGTGGTGCTATGATGGTTTATCTTTGGAACATCATTATTTCAAAACCCTTGGTTTAGGGTTTATGTGTTAGTTTCCTGGTAGGTTTTTGCTGGGAATGGATGTTGCGGCTAGTTTGTGGGTGTGCATGAAGAAACATGGTATCCACATACCTTGTGGTTAATGCAGATGATTCATTTACAATGGTTCACTCATGATGGTGCCGCTGCTTGTTCGTGGTTTTGCAACAACAGTTAAGACGTCTCTTGGTTCGTTGTTATGGAAGTTAGCTATGCAGGCTATTAGAAGATGCTACTAAAAAACTACATGGACGTCGCTTATTATCAAGGTTTTAAGACTTAATACATATTGTGTGTTAGCCATTGATGAGTAGTTTTCAAAAGCTGGTATTGCCACATTGATGGCTTAGTTTTAGGAAGTTGCTTGTGCTTCTTTCTTTGGTAGTCATAAGAATGGTGTGTCATTCTTATGTTGTGTTTTGGTTTTTGCATATTGGTGCGTTCTTGTTTGCCCATGTAACAGGTTGGGTTGTAGGACTTCATCTACACCTTTTGTACTTAAACTTTTTTTGGTGTAATACATTTACCAGAGAAACCCTTTACTAAAAAAATAGAACTAGGGATACAAACCTATCGCAAGTTAGGCGAGTACTAAATCAGATAAAACCTTAATTGATCTTCTGGATCAAACTAGGGCTCGATTCGAGTTTTAGGGAGACCTTAATCGTCTATATCACATGATCAACCCAAGGGTTTGAAACCCTTTTGGGTTTCTTCAACTTGAAGTCAACTTAGTTGACTTTGGGTCGACTAAAGAATGTCGACTAAGGGTTTCAACCCTTGGTTGTGTTATTGGCCAGTCAATCGAGAGAAAAAGGGTTAGAGGGATAGAGATTTAGGGTTATTAGGATTATTGTCATTAATGTGTGAAACCCCTTAACATCCCTTTGTATTTATAAGGTGTTAAGGAGGTTTCTAGAATAATTGGTAAACAAGGAGGTTTCTAGAACTTAAAGAATCCTAGCCATGCTCCTAGAGGTGTTCCGATTGGTCCTAAGTTGGGATTTAAACCAGTCAAACAAGTTTATAGACCTGTTTCTAAAAAGAATAATGTCAACACTAGTGGTAATAAAAAGAAAGATGCGGAGTCTAGAAAAGATGTTAGTAATCCAAACCTATTTGATGTGCTTAATTCGGTTGAAAATGATGTTGATTTGGGAACAAATAGGGGGACTTCAAATTTGGCTAGTAAAAAGGCCAATTCTAGTAGATCCACGTTCTATAATGTGGGATCTAGTAGTATTAATAATACTCCTATTGTTGAAAAATTGATAATCTTGCAAAACTAATTATTGATGGGAAAATTACACTTGTGGGTGATGAGGGTAAACCTCTGAAAAAGGTTGATTATCCGGGTGATCATAATAGTGAGGATGAAGTTGAACTAGTTGATAATGAAATGGCAAGTTTTTTGGCTGCTGAAACAATAGAGGGAAACTTATGAGAATGCTGATTACGACTATGACCCATACAATGATGATATGTATGAAGGCCAGGAAATTCTTGACAATATTTAATCTATATGCGATAATTTGGATATCAAGTTATGATTTTTTTGGGTAAAGGGTTACCTTGGTAAAGTATATTATAACTAAAAAAGTTAAGTACAAATGGAATATGGCTGAAGTACCACATTAACCTGAAGCTAAACGGCTTGATAAACACCTAAAACTAGAGCTTATGACATGCCATAAACTCTTACAACTCTATTGACAACTAATTGCAACTAGAACACATGACTCAACTGAACAAGCTAACCAGCAGTAGCCGTGCAAGATGAACTTCCACTAGCTTTTGTGTTTTTTTTAAGTTAGCCGATTCATCATACACATTTTCAACATCTTCTTCATCATTTAAGGCAGAAAAAGAATTAAACATGGAGAGATAATCTTTCTTAGAAGAAATATCGGTCGTCTTCAACATAAATGACGATTGAGATGTATTACCCACATTAGTAACTCCCTTCTTTGGTGCACTTGTAGTCGCCTTAGGCTCATATCTAACATTTTGTTTAACCAACGGACCAGCAAACTGACCACCATTAGTAGACTTGGACTTATCTTTCCTCTTCTTCTTTTTACCTACCGTTCGAAAACCATCATTAGTCTTCTCAACAGTAGGAGTAACAACATTAGAAGTAGTAACAATAGGAGGACTCACCACCTTTTTAGGGCAATGATCATGAACATAACCAAAAATCTTACACATATCACATCTAGGCGGCCTTCATTCATAGTCAAGATGGATGGTTTCTTTGGTGAAACCATCCCTAGAAAGAGAAGGAATACCAATAGTTACAACATCTACGAGATCAGCCTCTGAATTTACCTCAATTAAGCACCGAGCAAAACTACTCCTACCCCACGATTCATTACACATGGAGCTTGTGTATCAATCAAGCATAACAAGTTTGCCAATGAATGTAGCAATTAGACTAATACCATCCTCTTCAAAAACTTGAATAGGCACATCATGCAATTTAACCCATATCGAAATGCGAGTCAATTCTTCTTTGAGCAATCTAGTATCCATCGACCATTTCTTGAGAATGATCGGAGAATTACAAATATAATTCGTTTCAACCCATGTTTACCCTAGTTGTTTCTAGCATAGTACTCAACAACCAGGAACGCCATTCTCTTTCCAATAAAGTAGCCATATAGATTGTGTTCAAAGCGAGTACTAACCTTTTCGACAACTTTACGAGGAATAGAGATGTTAACACCATCAAATACAGGATTAGCCACCAAGGTACGAAAGTTGGAATTAACTTTTGGTTGATCCTTTGCACTTGCACCCGCAGCTCCAGCATAGGATGTTAACTTGGTATTGATGTCCATAGACTGAATGATAGGGTCACTAGGTATTGTGGATTCATTAACATTAAGATTAATTGAATTATCTACATGCGAAACCTTACAAGGGATCGCATCAGCATTATTATTATCAGCCCGAATTGAGCTACATATAGTACCTAATGTATCCATGGTTTCTATACGATCATCATTAGTTATCACGAATAATAACTCATCATGTTTACCAGCTTCAATATCATTTATTAACTTGTGCAAGTCACGAACAGTTGTTAATGGAACTCCAAAAGTGGCAGCAACATTAATATTGTACAGTTCTTGGGGCACATTAATAGTAGTAGAAGGAGAAACCAAAGGAGAAGAGTTACTCACCTTTGGACTACCATCACACGTAACATCAACTTCAACTAGGTTCACCCTAGTAGCATAGGCATCTCCTTTTCCCGTCGCCTTTTTCATTCGTTGATCAACTTGACATAGCAACTCTTCACTATCACTAATACCCAGATCCCTTCGTTTTATATAGCACGCACAAAACTAGCAGAAAAACAAAAACCTAAAAACACCAAAAACAAAGAAACTTAAGATCGATTGAAACAGCAACTTGAGATCCACGTGTTGGTCCCTTAGAATCTGATATAAGGTTTATCAAGTTAAACTAATCACATTCCATGGCAACAAAGTGATCTTTAAACAGATATATATGAAGAAAATAAAGAACAAGTTTAAAACAAAAAGAAGTATTTTTCAACGTATCGCTTCTTATTAGAATCAAATAAAGAATCTATGACACGCATTGCTTGCGGAATAGCAAGGTGGTTGAATGACAATTGGGGTGTTATCTCCTTCGAACTTATTCTCTAACCAAAGTTATGAGAAATAAGAAAACAAACTATTTGACTAGAACTGAAGCTTCAGCTTCAGCAGTTTCTATTCAGTTTGTTTGAGAGATAAATGAACTCTTTAATATTTTTCACATTAATTGGAAGAGATCGCATTTACTCTGGGAATCCCTTTTCTTTTATAGGCAAAGAGATTAGGGTTTACAAGTTTAACCTAGACTACATGGAAAGTATTAAATGGGTGGTTGAACTACCAATTAATGCGCGTTTGCTTTCAAGTACTAGGTACAATCCTTTAGGAAAAGTTGTTGTACTTCTATACCAACTTTAGAAGTTACTTTCCCAAGGAGATTTCTTTATTCCTTTTGACATAAAGCAATCTTTTTCCCGCCTTGTAAACCTTCTAAAAGTGAAACAACACGTTTCAACTTCTGTTAAGGAGATAGACAAGGTTCAGCTTAGAATTGTCAACCAAGCTGAATTGAAGCTCTTACCAAAAGCCTTCTTCAGTTTCTGTACCGCTGCATAAACTGAAGTGAAGATACTTCCTAATCTTCTAAGGACCTAAAGAGCTGACGCTGAAGAAACTTCAGCGACTCAAACTGAAAGACTTTAGCTTGAGTAACACTTAAGGGATTTTATGTTTAAATCTACTGAAAGACTGAAGGACTCAGGACCTGAACCCAACAATCTCCCCCTATTTGAATATACAAATAGCCTAAGTTAAAATCAGTTGTAAGTGTGCAAAACAACTTCTTCTTACACAACTGATATAAATTGAACAACATAAACTAATAACCACTTCTATTAACTTTCATTATATTACAATTACAAAAGATAAAGTCAATACAAAATATTATAACATTTGATGTTTGTGTTGCTCAATGAACCTCTTCTTCATGCTGAATTGATGACTTGTGTTTCTTTGTTGATCTGGAGTGGTCTGTTGAGTCACCAGTTCTTTTCCTTTTCTTGTTAGCTAAATCATTTAGCTCATTCAGGGTATCTTGTTTTTTGAGGGGTTTGTTGAAGTCAATCATTAGTTCTTTTTAAGTTTGATCAAGATATTCCATTCTTGTCTTTATTAACCCATAGATGGTTTTCTATCCTTTTTCTTTTCTATCAGGACTCTTCATAGATATCCATCAATCAAAAGGCTCCCATCAAGCTTATAATCTGAGGACCTTGAAAATTTAAACATGCTAAAAGTTCCACACAAATGGTTTGAATGAATCCATAGGTTATAAGTAAAAGAGCGGACCACAAGAATTTAGGTACTAGTAGACTATGAAACAAGTTCAGTAGTCCAAAAACATGTATTAATCACTAAGCTCATGACCCGAGCCTTAACTAGATTGTTTGCCCCAACAGAATATAAAGATCTTGCCAACAACCACTCACTAAATGCTGGTCCACCTCAATGTTAAATGCACCATGATCAAACTAGTGACCCAAGTAAGGTGGGGATTGTCAGTCCCGATAGATCTATCCACAACACTAGCGCTTACTACAATTAGCAATTAACGGCTCATGATAAATAGGGACTTCACGGCAAGAAGGTAACTTAGGCATTAATAATCAGGCAGTAATCTGGATAGCATACACTTTGAAAACACTTGAAAACACTTGTGTCCGTAGTAAAACAAGCATGTAATTCCACCCCGTAGAGTTTGTAAAACAAGTAGATAGAAATGGGGGCTATGAACTCACCTTAGAAGTGAAGTGATGAAATAATCGGGTAAATGGCAGAAAACGTATCACAGAAATATCCGAAAGCAACCTTAGATTGATGAAATATGATACCCAACACAATCTAAACCCTTGTTTAGATTGTAAACCCAAGCTTGCAAGATCTTGATTTCTTAAACCCTAACTTTGCATTTTCTTGCTTAACACTTGTAAAGGATTAACCAAGCCTTCAAATCTTCTTAGGACATCTTAGATATGATGTAGGTATGTATGTAAATGTGTTATATAAAATTTGATATGGATTTGGTTGTGTTTGGTGGTTTTACCCGTAGACCAAGAGAGGGAGGAGGGAGAGGATTTTTGTGATGAAATTTGTAAAGAATTTAGGTTAATGATTTTGTAAGTCCTAGTTAGGGTATATATAGGGTAAACAAGGGTTAAGGAACTCTAGTTACGTCTAACAGGTAAGTTATAGGAATATCTACATTATATAAGGTTAAGGTACATCCTCGTAAAACAGTGTTGGTACTAACTACTTTTCCATCTGCTAACTCTATTTCATAACTAGTGTTTAAAGCAATTGGGGCAATATCGATGAAAGATGTAAACGCAGAAGATACAAAACTCTTTTCAGCACCAGAATCAAAGAGAATACAAGCGTAGTGATTATTAAGAAGGAACGTACCCGCGACCACATTTGGATTCTGCTGCGGATTTTCACCCACCGCGTAAGCTCTCGCACGAGCTCCCACATTCTGCTGGTTTCCTGCCTTAGGACACCTGTTCCTAAAATGTCCTTTTTCCCCACATCCATGACACGTCACATCTTGATAAGGGTAAACTCCTGCACCTGGGGGTCTAACTCTGCAATCTTTCTCCAGATGGCCAGCTTTTTGGCACTTTTGACACTTCGGAGGGCATTGCCCACTATGGTGAAAGTTGCAACGGTTGCACTTAGGTAGATTTCCAGCATAAACTTTACCCTCAGCTGGGACTGCAGCATAGGCCCTAGCAGTTTCCTGCCTCCTGTTTTGTTGTTGATGATAGTTGTTGTTTCGGTTGCGGTTGTTGTTGTTGTTGTAGTTGTTGTTGTTGGGGTTTCTTTGATGATCTTCCCATTTCCTCTTATTGCTTTCACCAATTCTAGTAGCCCTACCCTGAACTGATTGCTCGACCAGTTCACGGGCCATGTTGATGGCATCATGCAAAGTTGCAGGCTTTGAAGAAGTGATGTTTCCCTTGATTCTTTCAGGAAACCCACGAACATACTTCTCAATCTTCTTCCTTTCAGTGGGCACCAATTCAGGACACATCAAAGCCAGCTCATGGAAACGGTTGTTGTATGCCTCGATGTCATCTCCTTTCAGAGTCAGAGTCCAGAGCTCTTGTTCCATCTTTTGGATTTCAATTGCTGGGCAGTATTCCGTAGTCATCATCATCTTGAATTCAGTCCATGGAATACGGTTAGCATTGACGAGCCCTAGAGTATGCACGTTCCCATTCCACCATGTTAACGCACGACCCTCGAAGGTACTAGCAGCAAACATAACCTTGTCTTCTTCGGCACACTTGCCAGTTTCAAACACTTGCTCCACTTTCTCAATCCAACGCCTTAATCCAACAACACCCTCTGTTCCTTTAAAGGAATGAGGCTTTCCATTCAGAAAAGTCTTGTGCGAACAGCCCTGCACATTCACAGTTCTTCCAGCATTTCCATTGTTTCCTCCTGAACTTCCAGCACCATCTAGGTTAGCCCTAGACTTTTCGTATTCTTCAATAGCTTTAGCCACACGTCTTTCCACCAACCTCTTAACGGATACCTTTTTCAACCGTCTTCTGGGAGGCATGATTCTGTCAATAATAGGAGTACAAAATTCGTTAAGAATTTGTAAAAGTATACTGAGTTGAGGTATATGATACTAACCGAGAAAATAAGAGTTTTGATCATGAATTAATCGGAATGGTCAATATTTATATACTTGACCGATACGAATGAGTAGTAATACGCTAGAAGATAGGCATAAGAGATCGGATCTAAACTAAGTAATATATATAAATTATATAATACTATAATGATAATCAAAAGAGCAAGTACGGATCAGGGATGCGCGCGCGGATATCGGATCAGCGATGAAGGATTCTGTAATTTGAAAAATGAAAGTAAGGAAAATCTTTAAAATTTGTGGTTATAGACTAGGTTTTGAAAAATGACCCAGTTCCCTATAACCTTGGCTCTGGTACCAATCTGTAACACCCCCAAAATCTGATATGCAGCGGAATGGTAACATTGGGGTGCTACGTCAAAGTACAACAATCAAGATATAGGAAACGACCTAAAAATGGCGTTTTAAACAAGAACATTCGATGCATTATAGCAAAATCAGAGTTTATACATTAGGTCCCATAAGTTTTGAAAAGAAAAGACATACTACATAAGTTCTTTAAACAAAAGCTTAATAATCCCAAAAGACGACATAAGTTTTTATAGATAAAGTTGCATCGAATTTAATTAAAACACAGAATCCGTTTTCATCGATATCCATCACGGCTCCCATCCAAGCTTATATCTGAGGACCTGAAATTAAACATGCTAAAGGTCAACACAAAGGTTGAGTGAATTCATAGGTTTATAAGTAAAAGTGTGGACCACAAGATTTAAGTAATGGAGGACTAAGTACATATTCCGAAGTCCAAAAACATGTATTATTGCACTAAGCTCATGACCCCGAAGCCTTAACTGTTTTTGCCCCAAGTGGGTAGGGTGTCTGCCAAAACAACCTACAAGTTATTCTCAATGTTAAATGCACCATGGTCAACTTGTGACCAGAAATTCAAGGTGGGGATTGTTAGTCCCGATAGATCTATCCACAACACTAGCGCTCACAATAGTGGTAATTGACGGTTCATGATATGGTAGGGACTTAGATGGCACTGTGGTAACTTATGCAATAATATGCAGGTAATAATCTGGATAGCATACAGTTTAAAACAAAACACTTGTGTCCGTAGTAAAACAAGCATGTAATTCCACCCCGTAGAGTTTATAAAACAAGGAGATAGAAATGGGGGCTATGAACTCACCTTAGGAGTGAAGTGATGAAATAATCAGGTAAATGGCAGAAAACGTATCACGGAAATATCCGAAAGCAACCTAAGTAAATATGGGTCGTATCAGTACTCAAGTACGTCGTCTAATAACTACCATGTACAATCCTATATAGTTATCATCATACTATCGTTCGGGCTATCATAATTAAGAGGTCATGACATGACGTACGAGGAGCTAGGATACTTTAAATCGTAAATCCAACAGTTCGTCAATACGACATCCGAAGAGGCCTCATTATGAAATTCCCTAGTAATATAGCACTTGATAACTAATACCACATATAGGTCTATATAGCTCAATCACCATCTAATTGTTTTGGAAAAATTGGGTTGATTAAGTAAAAACGTTTATAATTATCGTTTTAGTAAATATAACATAACTTTTGCGTTTTAAGCCCTAATTTGACGTTTCTTATGCCCACGCTTTCGTACAAAGACGAGTGATCAAAATATTAGATATTAAAATTTTCAACTTTCTGTTGTGAATAGTAATTTTACTGTTCACAACAGCTATAAACCCGTTTTTACGTTTTAATTAGCGTAAAACTCGTAAATGTCGTATTTTATTCGTTATAGTTCCGTTTTTAGCGATTCTTTCGAGTACGATCTCGTATTTAAAAGTTATATCATATATTTGATGTTTTAAAAATATAACTTTCTGTAATGAATAGTAATTTTTATAAAAATAGTTTTATAAACCCGGTATTAACGTAAATCGTATTTTTATCGTATCTTTTTCGTTATAAATCGGTTTTTCAAGTTTCTTATCATTTTGGAATCGTCATGAGGCGTATTATTTTTATAAAAAGTCAAAACCTACTGTATAAGTGTCGAATTTAAACAGCCCTTTATTATCCAAGAGTATACTTTCTTTAAACACTTTAAAAACCCTAATTTATACATAATCATGTTTATACTTAAACAACATGTTAACATACTTATAGATCCATTATTCCATGATATATACAACAACATGACATAAGAAAAAGTGTATAATTTCATAACCATAGGTAAAAACTCTTTTTACATATTCAAAGGTTCTAAATGGTGATTTAGCTATAAAGAACATGTAAACACATAAAATCATGAAATGAAAAGTATAAAGGTATTTAGATAACCTTAGGAAGGATGAATGATGAAGAACAAATGATCTAAACCCTTGTTTTGGATATCAAACCCGAGATTATAACACTAGAAAAAACCCTTAATCCTATGAAACCCGAATCTTGCACAAACTTTCTTAAATCTTCGAAACGAGAAATCAACCCTCCGATCTTTCTTAGAACACCTTAGAATAGATGTAAGAACACTTGTATTTGATCTAGAAAATCAAAGTATGGATGTGTTATGGAGATGGTTTTGAGCCGTGATATATGATGAGAGAAATGAGAGAAATGTGTGAAAAATTTGTTAAGAAATATATGTTATGATTTATGTTTTCTAGTTTAGGCTTTATATAGGGCTTAACTAAGGTTAAGGAACTCTAGTTAAGTTAACTAGGGTTAAGTTAAAGGAAAATATCTAAAAGATATTTTAGATAAATATCTAATAAATATCTAGGGTTATTTAGGGCATATTTAGTGATTTGTGATTTTCGGGTTCGCCTAAACGCGTTTTATTGCGAAACTGTAGGATCCCGTTAACACTTCACTAACATACAATCGTTCACGAGATCGAGCTAGAAATGAGAAAGAGAGATGAGTTGTTTAGAGAGAGAAACTAGAGGAGAGAGAGATGAGAGAAAAAGAGAAAAGATATTTTTAGATATTTTGAACAACTGAACAACTAACTTTTCTAAGTGGAAAAGTTCCTTATATACCCCCTGTCTACAAGCTCTAGCTTATCACTAGGTATAAGCCTAGTTAAGGCCATCAAGCTCTTCGCAGTTAAGCATATCATCCAAATAGCTATTTCCCTTTAGGAAAAGTTTTAGGCTAATTAATAAGGGTTTGAGTAAATCATATTGCTTATTTGAGCTCATCTGAGCTAATAGACTTTGATCTAATGCTTTGGGGAGATCTACATACATTGTTTGAGCCTGATAAGGATGATGAGATTTGGAGAGATCAACATGAATACAATCTTTTAAGCTGGAGATTATGTGATTTCTGTGGTATCCATATTTTGTTGATGGACAATGGATTGGCAATTCATATGTTGACAGAAAAGAAGTATCCCTTAAGCCAAGAGATGTTGACAAAGATGTTAAGTAGAAAATTGGAGGTAGATCATGAGAGTTCCCAGGCATTTGAACTCCTCAGATTCATAAGATCTCAAGTGCAGAAGTGACAGAATTGTTTGAAAGAATCATCAGCAGAAAAAGAAGACTAGAAGATTTTATTCAGAAGAAACTTGATGATTTGAAGGACAATCACAAGTTTAGGGGAGGATTGTTAGGAATAAATCTTCATATGACTTAATACTGCCAACAGTACTAAAGGAGTTAGTACTGCCAGTACAAAGTTAGTACTGCCAAGGTTACTTAATACTGCTAGTAGAAGGAGTTAGTACTGCTAAATGGTCAAAGATGATGAACTGAAGATAAGAATGCATGGAGAATATTTCGGGATGTTTAGTTTTGAATTGTAACTGATCCTAATAGATAGGCAGATATATTTGTAAAGGGCTCCTTGTATTTCTATAAAAGGAGATCCCAAGTGTAGTGCAAATTAGAACTTTTAGAGATACATTTTAGAGAAAATTTGTAATAGCTTCAAGGTTTGTAACCCCAGTACTTCAAGAGTACTCGTATTATTTAATAATATTGAAGCAGTGAGTTTTGTGTTCATTGTTTGTGTGTGGTCATTACTGTTTCATTAATAAACTTCTCTAGAGTATCAAAGTGTAGATTCCGCATACACTTTGGTATACATACAAAGTCTCAATCTTTGTTATTTTGGATTCTTCCAAGGTAACAAACTCTTTATATCATAAAGAATCGATCAAGGCGTGGGATCAACAAGTGGTATCAGAGCCTGTGCTTTGAGAAACTTTGATCTAGGGAAAATGGAGTTAGAAAATTCTCAGAACAATGCGTTGGCAAAGCTTCCCATGCTCAAACTAGGAGAGTATGAGATGTGGGAAATCAGAATCAAGCAGTATTTTCAGATCCAAGAAAGACTCTGCTTTCTGGGTTGGTATAGATATGGGAATTCATGGGTACTCTATTCCTATTACAGCACCCGATCGGGTCCAGCAACTGCATTAAAAGATGACTGTGCCTTCAACTATGAAGAAAAGATCTGTAGAAAAATAATGTCAATAGCAAGAAGTCTTCTTTCATGGCTCTTCCATTAGGAACATCAGCGTACCTCTGAACCAGTATGTGATGCTCAATTATGTTTATTGCTATTAAAGCTCGCTTTGGAGGAAATGAAGCTACAAAGAAGACGCAAAGGCATTATTGATGCAGCAGTATGGAAACCTTCAATGCTACAAGCTCAAGAATCTTTGGATTTATCTTTAACATGGCTTCAAAGCTTGATAGTAGATTGGCAATTCTTGGTTGTAGATACTCTCCAGAGGATTTAATGTGAGTTTTTGAGAAGCTTACCTTCAGAATTGGGATACGATATGTTGTAGTTTGGATTAAACAAACCCGATTTTGAAACTCTGGAGATTTGGGAATGGATTTGTACACAATTTTTAAAATTGTTGAAACAAAAGGTTAGAGAACGTTGCTGTTATTAATGATGACATAAAAACTTGGCAATCCTAACCACTACCAGTCTAGTAGTCTTACTCAATTATTACTTGCTAACACTGGAGTTTTAGTACTGGCAACTCCAAAGTTAATACTGCACGGGCTGAAACTAGTACTGCTAGTTTTAAAAATCAAAACTCCAACGTTTCAACATGGCGACTAGCACAATCGGCTCGGTCCTAACACACCACATCAAATCCTAGATGACTCAACTAATCAAGTCGAGACAATTACGCACATTCCTAATTCAATACCGTTCGACTTAAGGCGTTAGCTACTTTGATTGTTCCTCCAGGATGGGAACGGATGTCACCATTGTGCTAGAGTCTCTAATCTTTTCGCTCTTATATACGCACACTAGGTCGTTATGTCAAGGAGTAAGGATCACTATACCTAACCTTAAGTCAGGAGTCACTTAGTGCCTTATTCTAATCCTTGACAATTCCAGGTATATTTACAACTACACTACCACTACTCTCTATTTTGGGAAAAGAAGTCTTCTTCACGGCCATCAGTTGATACATCAAAGGCAACACACATCTTACGTAGGAGAAGCCTTCTCCATTTCTCATTTTCAACCTCGGGACTTGTTAGCCGTGTTTTAGTAAAGTGATGGTCATTATTATTCCCGAGCCTTGTATAAGTAAATCATAGTTTACGGGAATTTATTTAAGCTAATTGGGCCTAGTTGTCGGGCTTAAGCCCATTCCATTTAGGTCCGACCCAAAGACAAAGCCCACAAGGCTTGTCCACCCTTGTAACTATATAAAGCCCTCTCCAAGTGTGGAGAGGGTGTTGCTTCTCATTTTCTTTCATGTGCTAGTAACCATTTTTCTCTTATTGTCTCTCTCTCTCTAGTTCTTTCTCTCCCAAAAATCTTTTATTTTTATTTTTGTGTCTTCATGGTGATGAAATGATATCTCCAACATGTGGTATCAAGAGCCAAGATTGGGTTTAGTGGTTTAAGTTGTGTTTATTTAAGCTTATTGGTTCGGCTTATTTTGAGCTTACTCTACATACGGCTCATTTTTTTCTTTCCTCCTTTCTATTCGTTTTTATTAAAACCACTTGCTTTTTCATTATTAATACCATAATTTCTATACGACAAAATCATTATTGTTGATTCTGTAACTTTTGACACAGTGGTGTTTTTTTTTCTTTTTCAAACTTTTATATATAGCTTGTGGTAACGGCTAAACTGGTTTTTTTCATGCTTATTCATAAAAAGCTCGCGTCTTCTTTATTCTAAAACTATTCCCATCGTGTTCTTTCCTAGTTTTCATAACTTATTTGGAATCAACACAGCTTTTTATAGCTTATTTCAAAGCTTAAAAGACACGTCTTATTTTCTAGCTTATTAGGTCTTCTACTTAGTTTTTTTTGGTTTTACGTTGCCTAAAAGGAAAAGAGCAAAAAAAAAATACTTTCACTACAAAACAGTTACAGCTTATACTCTGAGCTTATTCGTTGTCCTAACAACTTATTTTAGAGCTTATTGTGGTTAGTTCTTGTGGTCCACGATTTGAAACAAGACAACGTTGTTTTGTTGGTTTCTGTTACAAGAAAACAAAAAGGACGACTTGTGTTTTGGCTAAAAGAACGTAGTACGGTTTTTTTTGTCAGGCGATCAATACATCATAACAGGCGATCTATACACGTTCAAGTTAGGCAAACTATACATTTCCTTAAGGCGATCTATAGTTTGAGGTAGGCGATCTATACCATTGCTCTTGGGCAAAGTATACGATTCTTGTTGGGCGATCTATACATTTTGAACGAGAGGCGAAGTATATGTTGCATGTTGGAAGTTATACATTTCTTAAAGGAAATTTATACATAAAAACAACCAAGCTATTTATACATACCTTAAAAGAAAAAATGTGCATGTTCGTGGTGTTTTGGGTTTTTTGTGTTGGAGTAACGGTTGATCGCGGGTATTCTAACCTATACCATCTCGATCGCGTTACTTTGTAGATCATCGTGGTATATTTAGTTTTTGTCGACGATAAAGAATCGAGCCCACACGAAGCAAATATTCAATCGTTGCATTTTTATAGAATTGAAATGAAGAAGAAAGATAAATAGAGGGAAACAGGTTGTTTTATTAATTAAAAGGGGGAATGTCATATATACCCAATGAAACTTCATAAATTACATATTTCCCCAAAACACAAGTTTTCAATGCATAATGTACAATGAAATTGAAGCATGTTTGGGGAAATATGTAAATATTGAAGTTTTTTTGGAGATACATGTAAATGCCCCTAATTAAAAAATTAGAAATTACAATTTCAGCCCCTGGACTTCAAATCTACTTCATCCCCCGTCCTTTGTTGGTTTGTTCACCCTTATTGTTGAATATATATTACATCGTTAGTCCTTAATTGTTATAATTCAACCGTTACTCCTCAAAAGTGAATCATTTGTGCACCGTTAGTCCCTATTTGAGTTTTAATCAACCGTTAATCATTTCAAGCTCAAAGTTTGTGCACCGATCATCGTTTTAAGCTCATTTTTCACCAACAAAAGCTCAAATTCTTCAATTTCAACAACAATTTCAACCATAATTAATCATTGTTTCACTGTTTTTTCTTGATTTAGTAAAATCCTGTAAAAGTAGATTTTTTACGGTTTAAGTCAAAGATTTGTAAAATCCCGTGAACGTTAATTGATTTCAATCCACAACAACAATCACTTTACCCACTAAAGATCCTTGTTTATCATTTCACATCACATTTGCAATGTCGACTCAGCAAGACATCAATGCTATTAGAGCACAACGACTTGCAAACAACATGATCCTTTGTCATTAATGGCAAACACTCATGCACCATTTCACCCAGATCACTCATCACTCATTACCTACATACAACATCCACATCCCAACAACAACTTTGTCCCACAACCTTCATTCGACACGAACTATCTGCAACATCTAATGCAAAATCCCAGAGATATCTTAAATCCCACAACTGCATTAGACATGGCACTTGAATTCATGTCTAAGTCATTTCAGCTAAACAACACCACACCAACAAACAACAACCAAAGAAGTTCATCAAACCCTTGCTACAATCAGTTTGCACAATCGGGTATGAATATAGATCAAGCCAGACAAATTCTAATGGTTGATGATAATGATGGGAACCAGTTTAGACCGAATGCAATACCGAATGTCGGGAATCAGGTTGTTCTAAATGCAAGTCAGAATCCGGGTGTTCAGAATGTTGGAAATCAGAATAGGCTTAGTGTTGTTTCAGAAATTGCAAATCAGTATGGGAATGGAAATGTGGTTACAGCACCGGCTGAGGGTAATCGTAATAGGATTAATGGAAATCAGATAAGGTGTTACAACTGTCCGGGAATGGATCATCATGCCAACAACTGCACAGTAAAGCCAGGGAAACAGGATGCTGCTTATCTTCAAAAACAGATGCAGATTGCTCAAAAGGAAGAAGCAGGGATCCAACTCACTCAAGAGGAATTTAATTTCATGGCTGATGCAGGTGCTTATGATGAGATTAAGAAAGTAACTGCCAACTGCAATTTACAAGATAATTTGCAGCAAGCATCTACATCAGGTACTCAGTCTGACAAAGCTCCCATCTATGATTCAGACGGATCAACTGAGGTACACCATTCTGTAAATTGTTATGATAATGATATATTCAATATGTTTACTCAAGAAGAGCAGTATACTGAACTACTCAAGCACATTCCTGAACCACACCAAGTACAACAGAATGATAGCAATGTTATTTCTGCGGTTTCTAGTATGGAACAGGTTGGGGGGAACAGTAGAACAACATTCTGCAAGGATTGAGGAAACACGTGCGTACCATGAATCATTATTTCATAATATAGCTATTGAAGTTGAGAAAGTCAATTCGGTAAATCGCAAGTTGATAGAAACTAATGCTGATTTGACCACTGAACTTGCTAGATATAAAAATCAAGAAAAGTGTTTTGAAATTAGTCATGAAAAATATAACAAACTTGAAAGATGTTATCAAAAGTCTGTTTATCAAGAACAATGTCTTACAAAAAAAGATAAATGCTCTTCACTTAAGTTCCGGTAAACAAATAACGACTTTGAATGAGGAAATTTCAAACTTAAATAAACAGCTTTCAAAGGAAAAATCAACTGTTTCTTCTCTTCTTGAAGAAAAGAAAAGGTTGAAGTCTGATTTCAAAATACGCGAAGACGAGCTTCTTGATAAACAAATTCAACTTGAGAATAAGATAAAGGAATTAGATAATATTTTGGTTAAAACGGGTCAATCGATTCAAACGATGCACATGCTTTCACCTAAGCCAGACTCGTTTTACCAAACCGAACAGAAAATGGCTTTGGGTTATCAAAATCCTTTTTATCTCAAGCAAGCTCAGCAGAAACAACAGAGTTTGTATAATGGCAAAGTTCTATTAGATAAGCATGATCCTCCTGTTGTGTATGATTCAAAGGAGACACTGCAACTTGCTCAAGAGAGTCGCGAAAAAATGAAACAATTGAACAAAGAAATAAAACCAGCAAATTATACAAAGATTAATCATCTTTCAGGGGTTTTTGTTTCTTAAACGGCCAAGTCACGTGAAGAGTTCTATTTTTCAAATACTTCCAAAATGGCCAATGTTTCTAAATCAATTTCAATACCAAATGAAGACTTTTCGGATGATACTACACCAAGTGTTGCACGAAAATTTCTAAATAAGGTAAAAAGCACCATTGTGACTCTTCAACGTGTTGTCAAACAAAAAAATGACTTTAGATATACACAATTGGTCGTCTTCTGCTCACCAAGAGATTCACAAAATTGTAAAAGATAAAATTTTCCCTATCGTTAACCAAGTTGATGCTAGAGTGCAAAATTTCGAAATACAATTTTTGAAAGAAGCAGCCAAATTTGTTCGAGAATTCAAATCTCTTGCAAAAGAAGATGATGAATCTATGGTTAAGCAGAAGGCATTGGAATTGGAAATTGAGCATCTCTTGAGAGAAGTTGTCAGTCAAGATATTATGTCTATTGTGCAAAATCCTACTGTTGTTGAAACATCCGATCTCCAGACTGAGCTTGAACGTACGATAGAACGATTTGAAAATTGTATCATTAAAAAAGAGAATGAATATGCTAAACTATGGAATGATTGGTACAAAAAATGTGAAGAATGCAAATATGACAAAATTTTGTACGATTAATGACATGCAACAAAAGATCGAACGGTTGCAAGCTTAGTTGGGAGATCAAAAGGGTAAAAGTAAGGATACTCCATGTGTATCAAATACCCTTGATCCTTTTCATCAGAAACTAGAAAATGAGAACGTAGATTTAGAGTTTCAGGTTCGGAATTATGAAAAGGAAAATGTTCATCTTAAGACCACATACAAGAACCCGTTTGACACTATTAAAGTGACACGCGCTCAAACCAAAGCGATAATTGACTCTTTGCAAGATAAATTACATGACACGATATATGAAAATGCTAAGTTGAGAGCTCAGTTATTTGATAAGGTTTCTGAACAAAAGGACACCAACAAAGGTACGAGTGTGAATACTCTGTTTTCAAAGCAATCAATCTTGGGAAAACCACCTTCTTCTTCTAAACCAAAACTATATTCTGTAACTCCTTTCCCTAAATCTACGGTTATTCCTAAGGTTGGTAAGTTGAATGCTTTGTCAAAACCAGTCACTTCAAATTCGGCACCTTCATCTCGTGAATCATCAGTTGTGAACAATGAAAGAGTGATTGCTCCAGGAATCTTTAGGATTAATCCTTTTAAAGCTTCTAGGGTAGATAACTTTGTGCCTAACAAACATGTAAAACCAAGCGTTAGGACAAAACCGATCACTGTTTCACAACCTCATGTCATCACTAAGAACGATGTCAATTCCAAAACAAATGGTTTCTCTCCTAAAGACTCTAAAAGCACTACTAGGACCAGAAGACCGCAGCCTAGGAACAATCCTAAGAGTGATAAGGTCCCTTTTAAGTCAAAGAGTAGTTGCCTCTCGAATAAGTTAGAGAAAATAGAAGAAAACCATAGGAGTTTACAGTCTTCTAACCATCCGGACCATACGTCATCTGAATGTAATAACATTAAGCTTGCAATTCAAAATGAAAAATCTGAGGTTATTTGTGCTACATGTAAGCAATGTCTAATTACCGCTAATCATGATGATTGTGTGCTTCAGTATGTGAATGGCATGAAATCTAGAAAGAAAAACCAAAGTGCTAATGTTTCAAAAAGTGCAAATCAAAGGAAACATAAGCCAAGAGTCTGGAAACCTAAAAAGGTAGGGTCCAAAGAAAGACTTGCTTCACCTAAGCCTAGTACACCTAGATCTTGCCTTAGGTGGTCACCAACTGGAAGAATGTTTGACCTTAAAGGAAAGATAATTGCCACCAGTGAATCTGAGTGTCAACCTGACTGCTCTAAAGGTGATAATGCTTGTACTTCTAACCCTCAGGAACCTATCAACAAAAGGTTTCCAAGTTCAACTTTCTCTATGACAGGTTGTCAAACTTGGCTTGATACTTTGCTAATTCCATTGTTTTCTGAGTATAAACCAAAAGACAAAGAAAAACATGGAGACAATGAATGCGACAGTTGTTGAGCCTTTTGTAATGGTTTGTTATTAAATGACAGATAGCAACCCGATCTTCAAATAAAAAGAAAATGTACGTGTCAGTGCGTTTATCCTTAACAACGAAAAGAGAAATATTTTCGGTCTTGAGCTTGTAACAAAACATTCAAAGTTTGTTAGCTCAAGTCGATGGCTTACGTACACTTCAGTGCATAACCTGAGCTTCAAATAAAAGGAGAGAGTACGCTTTAGTGCACTTTACCTTAAAAAGAAGAGAAATCTTCTTGTTTTCACTTCAGTAGATATGATAGTCATGACGTCGATGGTAGAGTTGGAAAGTCTATTCGGTCATTTGTTCGACGAATTATCAAATGGAGAAAATCAAGTTGTTTCAAAGTCTTCCGCTGTTACTACTGCTGATGCATCCGATAAATGTCAACAACAACAAGATTCAACTTCATCTACTTCAACTCTAGCAACAACTATCACTGCTGATGGAAACTTCGACTTGTAAATATTTTTTATCTTTCTCTTTATTTTGATTTATAAATATTTTTGAAAAAGAAAATACAAAAATATAAAACCTATAAAAACAAAAGTACAAATTCAAAAATTTCAAAAATATCTAAAATAAATCTTTCGTCATGTCTCTCGACAATCGATAACATTTGCACACCTAGTAATGTTGATTAATTATTAACCGGGTGAATAATGAAGGTTCGAGCGAGAGTTTTAAATGCTTTCAAAAATTGTCTTTCATTTTTTTTCTTAGACTTCTATGTTATTGTCTGCTTAGGACTTCGGTCTTAAAGAAAGGGAGAAATGTTCATTTATGTACTTTGATCCTAAACAAGGAAAGTTCATATCTTTAGGCTTGAGCAAAGTCATATAAGCATTAAAGTTTTAATTGCTATGGAAGTACTAAGATAATTGATTGTAAATAAGATATATCTCAATTTTTCCTGTTGAGCACAATTTTTTTAAGATTATTTCAAAATAGAAAATTTCAAATTCTTTTAAAATGTGTGCTCACAAATCTTCACTCAAGTTTTCACTCTATTCTATTAATTGAGGGGGAGTATATATATGATTCATTCTGCATGCACTCCTGTTCTCCCAAGACTTAGTTAGGCTCATGTGAATTCCGGACATTAACTTGTTTTTAATTCACTAATTGTCAAAAATTGTAAACACATATGCAATTTTTAAGGGGGAGAATAGTGATTAAAATGTGATCAATACGGATTATTATGGATACAATCTTCAATCTATAAGTGCGTTCTCAAACCTCGCATGTGCAAAACTCTTTAATAATATGGTGCATATATGTAGGGGGAGCTTTTTGGTAACTCTGGAAACACTCAATGTGTCTTAAATGATTTCTCAGACACGTTGATTGATTTTAATCAAATGGTTTTTCTACGGTTCTTCATGGCTAATACCAAAGACCGACCAACTGTTTTTTTCTCTAGGAGTTATAAGGCGATTAGGTTAGGTATATTCTGTTCCATGATCCAGCCAGAACTGGAGGGATCTACCCAAGAACACTCCATTAGATAAAGTAGGAGTCCTAGGTATGATTGAAAAAAGGAGTAAAGTGAGAATAAGGGAATAGTATCGATTGAGATGGAGCTACACTGAAGGGGTTGAAGAATGAAAAAGAATTTTAAGGATAAAGGGTGAAAAGAAAGAAGCCCTCCATACAATCCTAGGCAGAAACCGGGTCAATACATAATCATATCGGGTAATCACAAAGATGATTCTGATATTGAAGACTTACATCATGGACCTAGTGATGCAATGCACAACCCTCCCTAGCCACTCAGAATCTCTCTAAAGATTTTTGTTTCATTTCTTACGGAGATCAACACGTTTCTATCGGCTTTCTCATTTAAAGATCGTTGATATTAAAGGTGGAGCCGTTCCGCTCCAGCCTTCGTTGTTTTTTTTTTTTTTCTACCAAATAACAAATGTGGCAATTATAGAGTCTAGAGCCAATGAGGATCCATCAAAATTCACTAGGACACAAAATTTCTAATAAATAAAATTGTCAGACATCATTACAACATTTGGTATCCAAAGTCCTACTATTATCTTGTGATAATTGCCATGAACATCAGGAGTGATACTCTTTAGTATTACAGTGACGAGGAAATCCTTCTGAGCACATCTAACAATAGCTTTGGTAGGTGACTTGCGAGATCTAATGATATCAAGCTTGTGTCAAATGGATATCGATTTTGGTCCCTGGGCCATTTTTTTATAGAAATTGACGATCAAATCAGAAAGATAGTAACTATCTGATTCACTCTTACCGTGCTGTCTGCTTTGAGACGTTCTGGTAATGAGAACAGAAGTACGGTGAATCTAATGCAATCGCGTTAGAGGATCTAATACTTTGAGCTGGAAACCCTATGAAGGAGGTTCTTCTAAATTGAACCTACCTTATCACAGGTACAATATTTATACTGTAAAACGGTCCTCACATAACCGGAGGTTAATGTAACCGAACTCAAGTCGAATGACAAAGCCATATTCGTCTATTCTTGCTATTTTGCATAACATCAATTTCAGGTATTACAGTGGACGGCGTTACAACCTCATTCCAGCGGAGTCAAGATTCAAAACCTCATGCTCAATTGACAAAGATAAATACATGATGAAAGCATCTAGCACATGTGTCAAAAGCCTTCACAATCTCTGATGTACATAGCTACTTCCTCAAAAGAACCTTTTTTGACTCAAAGATTTCTTACACCAACTAAGATGTATTTTACAATGTGGGTCAAGTACTACTCCTATCATGATGTGTACAAGTAGTCATGTTTAAGGAAAATGTTGTAGGGATATTGTTTAGCAAGTTTCAAGACTTTGGGATGCTTTGAGGGTGGAGACACAAGATCGCAAAGGCCGGGGGGGGGGGGGGGGGGGGGGGGGGGGGGGGGGGGGGGGGGGGGGTGGGGTGGGGGGGGGGGGGGGGTGGGGGGGGGGGTGGGGGGGGGGGGGGGGTGAGGGGGGGGGGGGGGTGGGGGGGGGGGGGGGTGTTGGTAGGAGGGGTGTGGGGGGGGGGGGGGGGGGGGGGGGGGGGGGGGGGTGGGGGGGAGTGGGGTTGGGGTTGGGGGGCGGGGGGGGTGGGGGGGGGGGGGGGGGGGGGGGTGGGGGGGGGGTGGGGAGGGGGGGGGGGGAGGGGGGGGGGGGGGGGGGGGGGGAGGGGAGGTGGGGGGTGGGGGGGGGGGGGGGGGGGGGGGGGGGGGGGGGGGGGTGTGTGGGGGGGGGGGGGGGGTGGGGTTGGGGGGTGTGGTGGGGGGGGGGGGGGGGGGGGGTGGGGGGGGGGGGGGGGGGGAGGGGGGGGGGGGGGGTGTGGAGGGGGGGTGGGGAGGGGGGGGGGGGGGGGAGGGGGGGTGGGGGGGGAGGGGGGGGGGGGTGGGGGGGGGGGGGGGGTGGGGGGGGAGGGGGGGGGGGGGGGGGGGGGGGGGTGGGGGGGGGGGGGGGGGGGGGGGGGGGGGGGGGGGGGGGGGGGGGGGGGGGGGGTGGGGGGGGGGGGCGGGGGGGGGGGGGGGGGGGGGGGGGGGGGGGGGTGGAGGGGGGGGTGAGGGTGGGGGGGGGGGGGGGGGGGGGGGGGGGGGGGACAAACTATAAACTTAGACAAACTAACTTCATTACCCCACCCGCCCCGCGCACACTCACATGAGACAACATCATAGGCCATAAAGATTCATGAATAGAGATTTAGAGATTCAGTAGTCAAGAACCAAATCAGGCCAAAGTCCCTGATATTTTATTTTGTCAAAGAATATCATGTCAGATCAAGATCCAAGATCAATGCATGCCAAAAGGAACTTCAACAGAACTTCCCAAGGAAACACAAGGCTTCAAGTACATCCAAGACGTCACAAGAAGGATCTACAAATTAGACATGACCACCCCTTAGGGGGAGATTGTTAGCCGTGTTTTAGTAAAGTGATGGTCATTATTATTCCCAAGCCTTGTATAAGTAAATCATAGTTTACGGGAATTTATTTAAGCTAATTGGGCCTAGTTGTCGGGCTTAAGCCCATTCCATTTAGGTCCGGCCCAAAGACAAAGCCCACAAGGCTTGTCCACCCTTGTAACTATATAAAGCCCTCTCCAAGTGTGGAGAGGGTGTTGCTTCTCATTTTCTTTCATGTGCTAGTAACCATTTTTCTCTTATTGTCTCTCTCTCTCTAGTTCTTTCTCTCTCTAAAATCTTTTTATTATTTTTGTGTCTTCATGGTGATGAAATGATATCTCCATCAGGACTAACCTTCTTAGCTTCCACCCACCTTAGGAATCTTTACATCTTCAAGAGGATCTCTTTCTAGTGTCGGTATCGGATTTACACCCTTGATAGCTCGGATCTACCATTGCTTACTAGCATACCGACCACACTTGGTCTTGACACGTCTCCAAAACAACCGACGATCTTTATTACCAAAAACTAGACTTCACTCCTT
This sequence comes from Tanacetum coccineum, assembly GCA_026074375.1. Classification (NCBI taxonomy): domain Eukaryota; kingdom Viridiplantae; phylum Streptophyta; class Magnoliopsida; order Asterales; family Asteraceae; genus Tanacetum; species Tanacetum coccineum. The sequence goes on from BQNB010095463.1 coordinate 25,247, forward strand.
TCTAGACACACTCGTTCCGAACAATACCTTTGGTATTTTCCCTTCGGGACGACTCGGTCACAACGAATCACATGAGACTCTCTCCATGTAGTCAATAGGAGTAGGGTTACTTGCATAAGAATCCGTAGCAGGGTAAAAATATTTTCTCCTTCCGAAAGCTTGACCCAAACATCTATCTCAATTATCAGGCGTTTTAATGGTGACGATTCACCCGACATAGCGTGGTTCTTCCTAAATTATGCATAGTTGATCAAGTTATGCATAATTGAGGACCGAACGACATCATGTCCATCCTCGTCAAAACGTTTCTTTGCCATACGCTACATGCGTAAGTTATAAAAATTTGAAATGAAATAAAAATAGGATTGTTTCAAAAGAAAGAAAAGAAGATAGCATCACCTTCCATTCTTATTATTTAAGGGGAAATTTATTCATATATATATATATATATTATATTATAATTTTTTTTGTAAAGAAAATTTATCTGACACCATAGGGTCAGTTTATGAAATTTGAAAACACATTTTTCCATTGTTTACACAAACAGTTTATACAACATAATCAGTATGATTCGCACAACGACATTTCTTCAACACACAAATTCGTTATCGCAATTC
>BQNB010095464.1:1430-25863 GCA_026074375.1 Tanacetum coccineum
TTTTCCCTGTTATCAAACTATGTTGCAATATACTCGCGTGATCAATATATATAATTAGACGAGGTCAAATAATATATAACACACTTATTTAACCATTAACCACCATTTAATCCGGTTTTATATTTATAAAATATTACAATATATTTAATAGTCGGTTTGTATAACCCAAACGCACCCTTTAGGTTTTTCTGTTAACCCAAACGCACCCTTTTGGCGTTTCTGCACAACCAAACGCCCCTGTTGGTGTTGACTGCCAAACCAAACACCCCTGTTTGGTGTTATCCAGCAAACCAAACACCCCTGTTGGTGTTAACTGCCAAACCAAACACACCCTTTAGGATGTTTTATAAACCAAATGCACCCTATGGTGGTGACTGTTAAACCAAACGCACCTATGTGGTATTACTACTAACCCAAACGCACCTTTATACGTTTATAATAAACCGAAACACCCCTAATCTATTATTAAACTCAAACCCAAACGCACCCCTTGGTGCAATCTGCTAAACCAAACACACCCTATTCGTGTTACTAACAACCAAACGCACCCTATTCGGTGCTAAACCCAGATCCAAACGCACCCTTGGTCTGTTATAATCAAAACCATATGCACTCTTATGATGGTGGTTTTATAAAACCCAGCGCACCCTTGTCGTGGTTCTATCAAACTAAACGCACCCTTATCGTGGTGCTGCTGCTAAACCAACGCACCCTTGTGGTCGTTGTTGCAGCAGTGGTGTTGGCTGAGTGGTGATGATGGTGCGATGATGATGAAGATGGTGGATCGGTGGTGGTGTTGGTGGTGCGACTGTGGTGGCAGCGGTGGTGGTGTTGGTGGTGCGCGTTTTATTTTTATTGGTCACGTAAAAGGCTTACGTTTCACAATAAAATACATTTAGACGCACCCCGGAAATACCTAGACTTACCTAGACTCAAACAAATACCCACTTTTAAACCTTAAGCACAAAATTAAATCAAATCTTGTGTTACTACCCACTAGGGCCGAATATTGGGAACTAAACCAACTAGAAATCCTTAAAAATCTTGCTAAGTACATGTACATCTAGGTTTTAATTAAGGTTTGTACTTAATGTTCCTAGTAAGCTAATACCCATTGGATAAAGACCATTTTTGCTCTCTTTCTCCCTTGGATAACCGCGGCAATACTACAACATATATGTACATCATAAGATTTCATAATCTTGGCAAATCTTGTACAAATATTGAGTAATTAAGAGTTGTACTAGGTTGTATTAGCAAAACCATTAGAGAGTAACTAGAAAACCTCAAAACCACTAACCTAGGGCCGGTTTGGTTTGTTTATGGGACTAGGAAAGCTAACTAGTTATTTTGCCTATAAATACCATCCACATTTACCTTAAAACACTTCTTGGAAAACCCTTAAACACATTAAACACTCTCACTCAAGAAAACCATCCTTGTCTCTCTTGTTCGGATCATAAAACCCTCACATTTACCCTCGAACCAACAAATATCATTGTAAGTCGCACACGAACCTATACACTTTATATTTTAATTGTTCTTTGATGTCTAGACGCGTAGGCCACAATAATATGTGAGCAACAAGCTTTCATAGGCGTGAGCACGCATGGTTCAACCCATGCGTGACACACATACATATATATACATACATTTGATCCTTGTGTGGTGTTAATATGTAAAGGAACATGTACCTCGTGAGTTAATGACAAACAAAGGCTTAAACATTTCGTTTATATGCAAGTGCGGACACCAACACGAACAACAAACTCTTACACTCGAAATACACGAAACTATACGTAAACTTTTAAAGTAAACGCGATATGGTGGCTAGGGAAAGTGTATACGAAGTTAATAAACATTTGCATGTGATGAACCACGGCTAAGAATACTAAGCAAGTTGTTTTGGTACGAATAGCCCTAACGAAAACTCTTATGTTGTTAAAAGGATAATCGGGCCACTAATGGGCATTGTTGGGCCAAAACAGTCCACTAACGGACGTTAATGGGCCCAACAGCCTATTAGTTAGGACCCACAGCTTATTTATAAGCTCACATAAGCTTATGGAAGGCTTATAGAGTCCTTAAGCTTGTTGGGATAAACAACATACAAGAGAAACCTTAACGGACCACAAATGGGCCCATTAAACCCAAACAGGCCCAACGAACTGGGTCTATGAGGCCACGGCTTATTGATAAGCTCCACGAGCTTATTAAGATACCTAAGGTGCTTATTTAACTCATATAGACCCTAAAGTACCCTAACGTGTGCTAGAAAACAAACAGAACCCTTAACGGGCTTATTAGCCCATTTCCGTGACTCAACGAGGCCCATAAGCCACAAATAAGCTTAGACATCTTATTTGTGAGCTTAAGCAGCTTATGAGACTTATAATAAACCTAGAAAGGTTATTGGACCTTAATAGATCAAGCCCAAGTACTTAAAATACTTCTGGGCTTATATCGGGCCCAAAAGTACATTATCAGAGCTTAATTGCTTATTAAATAAGCCACGAAGTAAAACCAGCTTAATCAGATTTCATGAGTGCTTATTGAGTTAAGAAAATAAGTTGGATCTTATATTGAAACCCTAATGGACCTTTACAAAACATTCGGGTTAAGATTATTGGGCTAACGAGCCCAATGAGCTCGAAAAAGCTCAAATAAGCTCACTCGAGCTTATTTTTTAGCTTAACATTTTTAAGTAAGTTTAAATAGACTTAATAAGGGCTTATGTGCCTTTGAAAACTCAATTGGACCTTTAGATTTCTTATTTGACCTTAACGGGTTAAATAAGGCCCAACAAGCCAAAATAAGCTCATCCGAGCTTATTTATAAGCTGACCCTGCTTATATGGTTTATTGAAGCCCGTTAAAACCAAATGCCACTTGCTAGAACTTAATTGGACTTAAAATGTGACTTTTTCAAGGTAAAGGACTAAAAGTGCAAACTTGTAAACTTGGGGGTTAAAAGTGTCAAAACTGTTTTCTATAAAGTCCAGGGGCTGTTTTGACATTTTTGAAACTTAAGGGGCTGTTTGGAACATGTACGAACCTAAAGTGTGAATTGTTGTAAAGCTAAAGGACTAAAGGTGTAATTATAGAAACCTAGGGGTTTAAAGTGTAAATGCTATATTTTCATAGACATAGGGACTGTTTTTGTAAATATAGAAAACATAAGGGTATTTTATAAACAAAAGTGATTTTATAAACACTTAGCGTACCGAACAAATTACATTCGGATGTTATACAAGTTAACCGATGACTTAATAAATAGGAATATTTATTAATAACGTTTATACGTATACTAAAACGTGTGAAAATGTATACCTTCCCAAGAGCCATCATGTGAATACAAATACAATAAACTTGTGCACCACCACACAAGTGATAACAATATATATAAACTAGCAATTTATTGTAGTTTATACATTAAGTCCTTAGCCTAAACTTGTAGACTAAGACTGGCCGTATTTTATTAGTTGTGACGTGTGATGCATTTCGACATACCTAGATATCATTTTCATATTTCCCGAGGTATATTTTCTAGGTGAGTTCATAGCCCCATGTTTTACAATTATTTAAATGATTTACATCTTTGGGGTGAGAACATGCTTTGTTTTACAAATTAGACGCAAGTGTACATTTTATACTATGATTACGTGTTTGCCTAAGTAGTGATAACCCACTGAGCCCTCTATCATGAACTGTCAATTACTAGATTGTGAGCGCGAATGTTATAAGTAGATCTATTTGGGATTGACATCCCCGTTTGGGTGAGTAGCGCTCACTGTGTCGGTTTGCCGGACAACAAACGTATACCATGTCGTATTTGGGATGTTGCGGGTTAGAACATCATTCACGGGCATTTATTGGCAATTTATTGCATTCATGCATGTCGAGCTTCAGTGAGCGATGAGCTTAGGAAACTACTTACTTTTTTATGATGTTTGCATCCGTTGCTTAATCATACACTTGGAAATCTTGCGGTCCTACTATTGATTTACACAAACCTATAAATTTACCAACTTTATGTTGATATTTTAAGCATGTTTTCTCAGGTCAGTAAGGCACGAGTCTCAGAATACATTGGGGTCACTCATTAGAAAAGTCAAACTAAGATTGGGCGTAATTACATTTTTTAGGAACTTTTGTTTAACCGAATTCTTTACTTATATTGTCAACAATATAAAAGCCATGAGCCTTATGTAATGAACAAGCACATTTTGTTTATCCCAATGTAATCTTTTTAAACGACACGATTAGGGTCATTCTCATGTCTTGTGTTATTGATCTTATGAATAACGCCCTACGGATAACAATATTCCGCTTGCTACCCATTAAAAAATTTGGGGTTGTTACATTTCGGCCAATGAATTTGCGAAAAATGTTAAAATATAAAAATCAGACCCTAAATAAAAATGTTAGTTTTCTCTTCTGCAGAAACTGGTATGGGTCTTTTTTCATCATTTTCTGTGTTGTTTCAGGTCTCGGGTAAAACTAGAAAGTTGTTCAAAATGTCGTTTTACTTTTTGCGAGGATAACTAAGTCTAAAAATGCTTAATGACGGGTCGAAAGGATTAGAATAAATTTTGCATTTTTTTGTAGCAGATTCGAGAAAAGGGTATTTTAGTCATTTTCTGTTGAGTTTTGGGTCTCGGGTAAAACTAAAAGGTTGTTCAGAAAGTCGTTTTACCTTTTTGCGAGGCTAGATAAGTTTAAAAGTGCATTAGGACGGGTCGTTTTTGATGAGTCCAGCTTAGGAAAAACACAAGGAGTTCCAGGGAACATCTAGGGCTTCTAAAGGAGGATGAATAAAAACTTATTCACCACTTAGTTCAAGGGAGAGATCATTTATCTTATTTATTGTATTATTATTCATCAATAGATTTGTAAGAACAATATGTTTTCTCAATCCATGAGTTCTTCATTTATTTATTATGTAATATGTAGCATGAGTGGCTAAGCACCTTAAGTGCTAGCCTTGTTATGATTTTGTTATGGTTTTGATGTTAAGTTTCCTGTTGAATTTCGTTTATAGGATATCCTATTTACCTATTGCATGATCCTCGAGATTTGGTAGTATTGAGTGTAGATCCTGTTAAACCTTATAGTAGGCTTACCAGTTGAATCCTACTTGTCCTCAATTAGCCTTTAAAAGTTTATAGAAATGTCCTTAAGGATTTTTCCGTTTAAGCATTTATTCAATCTATTACAAGTACACAACTAAACACCTTATGAAATAGGTAGATGAACACACTCAAATCTCTCAACTAATCTATGTGGTAACATGTAACTAATTCACTCAGTTACTCGGTCGTGACGAGTATTCTATCATAGGATTGGCAAGGATATACATCTCCACTATTAGAGCTAAGGAGTAGCAAGTTTATAAAGGTAAAATGGGTTTTTATTATAAGGCTTAGGGTTAATCATTCTAACAATCTTTCACCAAAAGTACCACACCAACAAGACAACTGAATCACACATACATGGCCGTAACGACAGAATAGACATGTGTGTTTGATCACATCCTCATTCGAGTTTAACCAAGGGTTAGGATGAAGAATGATATAGGGTATGGATCTTCTAACTTTCACCAAAAGTAATAAACCAACAAGGCAGCTGAATCACACATACATGGCCGTAATGACAGAATAGACATGCATGACTCGATCACATCCTTGTTCGAGTAAAACCCAAGGTTAATGATTAGGAATGGGAAATAAATTATTTTTAAATAAAAAATACAAAACAAATAGACCAAGTCCAAAACAAATAAGGCACAAGTTGCTAGACACTTTTCCCGACCGTTACCATGATAAAGACACAACTATATACACAAACGTCTTGATCATTGATAAAAAACAACAACCTAAGTTGGCGTTCCAGTAACGGTCAACTTCCCATTCATCCCATACTTTTACAAGATAAGTGGCGATATCTACCACTTTATACAAAACTTTACATCGTTGACTTATAAGACGTATCAACGAATAATCGATCCTTCATATAATTCCTTCGGTTCTAATTTTTTCTTTTTTTAATATACATAACTACGAATCTCGGTGTAATTTCACCATCTTCACGATCATAATAACTCTGGATAATTCCTTTTATAATTATTCATTCTTCGGACGTACCAATAATTGTGATGGTAGTAAAAATACATGAGTCTTGACTACTTTATACATTCCCATTTGCAATGTGCAAATTTCTTCCCAACCGTACCAAAGATAGAAAATGACACAAGACTCGAGAAATACATACTTTACACTTTAAGCAACTAGCAACTGATAAATGGACTTAATCTAACAGGGTAAGCTAAGGTGTAAAGGTGTAACAAAACAAACAGTTGGTGTTATTCCTAAAAGATTGACTCTACAAGTTTTTCTAGGGGTTTCTTACTCTTAATATGAGAGTAAGCAAAGGGTTTATACGAGATTTAACTAACTAGTGTAGTTAGTTAATAAAACAACATGTATAGGCTTTTTTTGGGTGTAATCCTAAAAATTTACCAATTTAAACAAGTTACTCTATCTAAATCCATAGTACTCATTATTGTGGTCTCGAATAGATATACCAAGCCAAGTCACAACATCATCAGCACACTCATATGTTTATGGAATTTGGGTAAACATTTAGAAACGGATAAGGTTAAATTCTCACAATATCTAATAACGGTTATTGTGTGCGGGTTATGTAACAAGTAATTTCACAAAAGTATGCTTGAATTTTTTTTAAATTTGAGCATAATTTAAGCATTTTAATGTGAAAAATAGGACAAGTATGCATTCTAATTCCCATCCCCCACTTGAATTATTCAACGTCCTCGTTGTATAGATAAAACATTAAAAACGGGAATTAAAAAGAATTAGAATGAAAAACTCCCCTGATGTTTTGCCCTTTAGATTCTCCAAGTTGAGTTTATGAGCAAGAATGTGTGTTGTAAATGCGTCTGAATTCTAGCATGACTACAACACACACAGGATTCCAGATGATCGATATTTCAGCAACTTTGTCGATTTCTTTGCAGCAAAGTTCTGTGCCTAATATAGGAAAAACATGCAAAATCCTATCTCGGTACCTACGGTTAATTATAAATAAACTAAACAAATTGTACAGGGGACCAATACGCCGTATCAATAAACTAGAATACGCCGTATAAAAGCCTGTAAAAAAGTATCAATATGGGTCAGTCTGCCAAATACGCCGTATCATGTGCATGAATATGCCGTATAGACAGAACTAACAATAATGTTTTAAAGTGCATAAAATAAAGGACTGATAACGTCCAGACATTCAATACGCCGTATGGTATGGAGCGGATATGCCGTTTTGATGTCTGGGAAGACAGACTCAATAAAAATAAATAACAATCCGGGCTGTCTCCCGAGAAGCACTTTTGTTTCAGCTAGTCTTTAAGTTAGACTTTTTCTTCAACTTCTACGTCGTATTTTCTTCAAATTCGACGACCTCTCTTTCATCCGTATCGGTATTTCCATCATAGTACTTCTTTAATCTTTGGCCATTGACTTTAAAACTTATTTCGTTTTTATCGGTGATTTCTACGGTCCCATACGAATACACAGTTTTTACCACATTTGGACCGTACTACTTTGATTTGAGCTTACCCGGATGCATCTTAAATCTAGAGTTAAATAGCAACACCTTGTCTCCCACCTTAAAGTTTTTATCCCCTTGGAGCCTAGAGTCATGCCATTTGTTAGTTCCCTCCTTGTAGATGCGGGTGTTTTCGTATGCTCCATCTCTTAACTCCATAAGTTCATTAAGTTCCATGAAACAGTTTTTTGCTGCAGCTGTAAGATCCATATCACATTGTTTTAGTGCCCAATATGCTTTATGTTCGATCTCCACAGGTAGGTGACAAGCTTTCCTATAAACCAACCTAAAGGGGGTACATCTAGTAGGTGTTTTGTAGGCACTTCATAATGCCCACAGTGCATCGTCAAGCTTTTCAGACCAATTCTTTGGGTTATATCCAACCGATCTTTCCAAAATACGTTTGATAGCTCAATTGGTCACTTCAGTTTGCCCGTTGGTTTGAGGGTAATATGCAGTAGACAATTTATGAGTTACTCCGTATTTTTGCAAGGCTTTTTCTAATTGAGAGTCACAAAAATGTGTCCCGCGATCACTAATTAAAGCCTTAGGAACTCCAAATCTTGCAAACAACCTTCTTAAAAACTTAATCACAAAGCGAGCATCGTTCATAGGAAGTGCTTGAGCTTCAACCTATTTTGATACATAATCAACTGCTACTAATATATATTTATTTCCCCTTGAGTTAGGAAAGGGGCCCATAAAGTCTACTCCTAATATATCAAATACATCACATACCTGGATGTTGTTTTGAGGCATCTCATTCCTTGATGATGTGTTTCCTGACCTCTGACATGCATCACATCTCATCAAGTAATCTTTAGCATCCTTAAAGATACTAGGCCAAAAGAATCCAGATTCATAGACTTTTCTTCCAGTAATCGACGCACTATGATGTCCCCTAGTTGGTCCAGAATGGCAGTGTGCCAAGATTTCAAGGATTTTGCTTCCAGCAACGCATCACCTTATTACATTGTCCAAGCATAGCCTGAATGCATATGGTTCATCCCAAAAATAGTTCTTCACTTGAGAGAAAAACCTTCTTCTTTTTTTGATGTCCATTTCGGAGGCACAATCTTTCCAACAATATAATTAACATAATTAGCATACCATGGTTCATCGTCATTTAGCTCGGCTTTCAATATCATTAGATTTTTGTCAGGAAATTCATTCGCGATTTCTTCTTCCGTGGATGTTCCCAAATCTGGGTTCTCAAGTCTTGACAAGTGATCCGCAACCAAGTTTTCCGCCTCTTTTTTATCCTTAATCTCGACGTTAAACCCTTGAAGAAGCAACACCCACCTTATAAACCTTGGTTTGGCGTCCTGTTTACTCAACAAATACTTCAAAGCAGAATGATCGGTGTAGACAACAGTTTTTGATAAGATAAGATAGGGACGAAACTTATCAAAAGAGAAAACAACTGCACGAAGTTCTTTTTCAATGGTGGTATAATGTTCTTGGGCATTATTTAGAGTTTTGCTAGCATAATAGATTGGTTTGAATTTTTCATCTATTCTTTGTCCTAAAACAACTCCAACAGCAAAATCACTAGCGTCACACATTAATTCAAAGGGCGCATTCCAATCGGGAGATATTATGATAGGTGTTGTGGTCAATTTTTCTTTCAAAATATTAAATGCCTTTTTGCAATCATCCAAAAAATCAAACTTTGCATCTTTCATTAAAAGTTGGGTCATTGGTTTAGAGATCATTGAAAAGTCTTTTATGAACCTATGGTAAAATCCAGTATGCCCTAGGAAACTTCTAACACCTTTGATGTTTGTAGGGTATGGCAACTTAGCTATCACATCGATTTTAGCCCTATCGACCTCAATACATGCCCCTGAAATTTTGTGTCCTAAAACAATACCTTCTTTTACCATAAAATGACATTTTTCCCAATTCAACACAAGGTTGGTTTCTTCACATCTAGCAAGCATTCTATCTAAATTAGCGAGACAACAATTAAAAGAGTTACCGAATACCGAGAAGTCATCCATGAATACTTCCATAAAGTCTTCCACTATGTCGTGGGAAATCGCCATTATGCATCTTTGAAAAGTAGCAGGCGCGTTGCATAATCTAAACGGCATTCGTTGGTAAGCAAAAGTCCTATAAGGGCAAGTGAATGTTGTCTTTTCTTGATCTTCAGGTGCAATCAGAATCTGAAAGAATCCTGAAAATCCATCAAGAAAACAGTAATATTCATTCCCACATAAACGTTCTAACATTTGATCAATAAAGGGAATAGGGAAATGATCCTTTCAAGTTCCATCATTAAGTTTACGATAATCGATGCACATTTGCCATCCTGTAACTATGCAAGAAGGAATTAATTCATTATTATCATTTAAAACTATAGTCATTCCTCCTTTCTTTGGCACAACGTGAATAGGGGTGACCCACAAACTATCTAAGATTGGATAAATCAGCCCGGAATCAAGTAGCTTAATGATAGCATTTTCACCACATCTTGAACTTTGGGATTTAAACGCCTTTGGGGTTGAATGACCGGTTTGAAGTCATCCTCTATTAGAATCTAGTGTGTGCGGTATGACGGACTTATTCCCTTGATGTCCGACATTTTCCAAGCAATTGCTCCCTTATGCTTCTCCAATACCTACAAAAGTAACATTTTCTCCTTTTCGGACAATTTAGATGAGATAATTATAGGAAAGGATTTATCACCGTGCAGGTATGCGTATTCTAAGTGGTGAGGCAAAATTTTTAGCTCAGGTTTCTTCTCATCAATCTCGTTAGTACTAGCCGAATAAAGGTGTTCACTTTCAACTTTATTAGGTCTTGATGTTTCCTGTGCAACTGAATACGGCGTATTAACAGAATCGATACGCCGTATTGGTTTCCTTGGATCAGAATCATCGTCAGCCTTACTTTCAAAACATTCACATCTTTCTAGGTCTGATTGATTAATTGATTTCTCCAGCCCCTTTAGTAAAAACGAATCAGACTTATCATTTGCCAGTAATTCCTGAGTTTCTGCGTTGATTGTGTCGTCTAAGTCATCAATGCCATAGCATTCATCATCTTCAGCGGGCGGTCTCTTAATTGATTGATCTACGTCAAAGATTACTTCATCATCCCCTAACCTTAGCGTTATTTTTATATTAAACACGTCTATCATAGCTAGAGCGGTTGCCAAAAACGGTCTTCCTAAAATTATAGGAACCCTAGAGTCTTCGGGCATATCTAAGGTATTGAAATCTATGGGAAGGACGAATTTATCAACTTTTATCAGCACATTTTCATTTATTTCTCTTGGGTATTGGATTGACCTATCTGCAAGTTCTAAGCTCATTCTAGTAGCCTTTGCTTCTCATAAACCTAATTTTTCATACATTGTATATGGCATCAAGCTTATACTAGCTCCTAGGTCTGCTAATGTATTATTGATATGCAATTGGCCAATGTCAGAAGGAATAGTAAAACTTCCTGGGTCTTTTTCTTTTGATGGAAGCTTATTCAATAATATGGCTGAGCATCTTTCGTTCATAGTGATTGTACAAGCTTCTTCGAGTCGGGCTTTGTTTGTCAACAAACCTTTCAAAAATTTGGCGTATTTTGGCATTTGAGCTAGGGCTTCGATGTAAGGCAAATTGATGTGGAGTTGCTTCAGGTTTTCTAAGAACTTTCTTTGTTTAGCTTCTTCTTTTTCTTTTCTCAACCTTTGGGGAAAAGGGATCGATGGTGTTTGTACCTCACTAGATGGTTGAATAACAGGCTCGTTGGATGTTTGAGGTTGATCTTTATCGAGGACTTCATTTGATTCAACTTGTTTGTCGTGACTTACCACTAGAGGTTCTTCGGCGTGTACGTTGGTGCTGTTATTTTGAACATCATGAGTCGTCGACTTTCTACCTCTAGTAGTTACACCTTTAATTTTGAAATTTGTCATTGGAGTATTATCGATCACATTTAACAACTCTTGTACCTCAAACCTGAGTTTACTTAATGAATTGTTCCTTTCTTTAAATAAGAGCTCGTTGGTTGTTCAAAATTCACAGATGAATGCCCTCATCTCTTCATGTTCTCGTTTTCCTTCATCAATAAATTTGTATAACATTTCGTCCATTGTTAACCTTCTTTCTGGGTAGGTAAAATGAAATGGATGAAGTCCGGATGCTGCTCCTGAAAAGTAAGACATGATTCAAAGTAAAGCTATCCTAGAGAAATAGACTTGCAAATATACTTAAACTGTAAACCAATACGCCGTATGAAAATAATTGAATACATCTTATTGCTTAAACAGAATAGATACGTTGTATTGGAAAAGAAGATTGGATACGCCGTATCCAATAGAAGTGGATACGCTGTATCAGGTTATCAACCAGAACAGTGTATTAGAAAACAATTAAACGCACAAAACAATTAAACTAATAAACAATTAAACAAACAAATATACGAGAAAATATACATAATTATACACTAATCTAAATTACACTAATCCTAAGGGTTAGATTATTCTAATGTTAAAAACCAAAATATCAAAAAAAAATCAAGATTAAATTTTCACTCCCCGGCATCGGCGCCAAAAACGTGATGTGTCGTTGTGTGGTTGTAATTTATGTTTCAAGTTTTAAATTTATATTTTGCCGACTTTACTAAAAATAACACTTTAACGGGCAGTGTACCCGGTCAGATGTGAGTTTCATGGTAAGTAGGGTGTCGATCACTAAGAGCGAGAAACAATCTTTTAATTTATTAATATTTTGGTTATCTAAACTAAGTTAATTATATTCTATGTTAAACCTATGCTAAACCTATGTTAATCCTAATTCTAACGGATAAGGGGGTTTTCAGCCTAAGAGACTGGCACGAGTGTTGCGGTGACTAAGATCAATTTAAGACACAATAACACACACAAGTAAATTAATAGAAGATAAAAGAGCAGTCTAGCAAAATATAAGAAAACTGTATTAACCATTATTAATCCAGTTAGAACATTGGTTTGTTTATTTAGTGCAATGATTACTTATCTTGAGACGGCATATCATTCTTAAGACTTAGGCGTTACTTCTTCCTAAGACCTAGATACGAAGAATTCTGTCACAATTAAACGTATCCGCATAAAGCATCCTTATTTGCTGATTATGATCTATCTTAGGGGTTAAAGCAATGGTGATCTTGTTAAACCCTAGATCATAAAGACTTTACCCACTTACTACTTAAAGGCAATTCATACACTAGTAGTCTACCAACCAAATCTTTAGTAATTAATTAAGAATGTACTCGTTGATCCCAAGGGTCACCTGCCGGTCCAACTAAGCTCGCAATCTAAAGGCAAAGATAGGTTATTATTCATGATCCTATTGGTCTAGATGTATAAATTACTATATGGAGAGCCATCTCGGCATCTAGATTACTTGGTCTGTATCACTAGATCTAGTTGAATAATAGGTCGCATACAAAAGCACGTAAACAAGTATAAACTGATAAACATAAACAAGCAATCAACAATAAATTAAGCAATCGATATAAACAAAACCAAACATTCAAATCTTCATAATAATGGCTAATACCCGAAGGTATTAGCCTTCAAACATCATAATAAATACAAGAGTAATAATTTATCCAAGGTAAACTAACCGAGTTAACGAATGATACCAAAAACTGAACGATTACAAGAGTATAGGAGATTACAAGTTGTTTCCTATGGAATTATTTACTATGATCGATCTCTTATGCTCTCCTAAAAATTGACTTTTATGGTTAAGGTATCAAAAATATGATTTAGCACACTGAAAACCCGTTTTTAGGTTTTCTATTTATAAGGTCTGGAATTTGGTCGATACGGCGTATTGATTGAGGTCAATACGTCATATCGGGGGTTTCTTAGAGTAGGGACCACGTCCGATATCTTCCAGAATATTTTATTACCATATCTTGAATACGGCGTATAGACTTCTTCTGGATACGGCGTATTGATCTTTGTTAGCCTCAAAATATTGAGTCGAACAAGGAAGCTCGGTCACTCAACGAGGAAGCTTCGGTCTTTAATTAATTATATGCTGTAATAGGCTAGAAAGGGTAAACGGGCTCGTTTATGTAATCTAACCGGTCACGTGTTATGGGCTAAAGCCCAAAGTAATTCCAAGTAATCTCGAGCCCGACCTATAGAAAGCCCATAGGCATGAAAGCCTCATGGTGTAATTATAAATACCCATCTCCAAGTGTGGAGAGGGTGTTGGTCTTATTTGTTTCACACACTTAGAAATCAACCATCTCTTTATTTTCTCTCTACTTTCTCTTTCTTGTTTCTCTCTCTACAATTCTTCTCATACTCCCATCTTATTTCTTGGTTCTAGTCATGGAAGTGAAATGATTTTCTTGGTTCTTACAATTGGCATCAGAGCTGCAGGAGTGTATTGTATTATGTGTTTGCTATCTCGGTACTGTTCGTTACTGTTCATATCGGTTACTGTTCATGTCGGTTAATGTTTATGTCAGTTACTGTTCATTTATTTTTTTTTCATAGTTTTTTTGTGGTTCCATATTTTTCTTCTTCTTTGTGCTTAAAAGACATGTTTATTGTATAAACAAATATGGGTTTCTTGGTAGCAGTTTGAACAAAAAGAAGAAAACACAGATCCAAAATTTATGAATCTAGTTTTTTGTTTTTTTGTGGTCCACAAAAAGTGCTCCGAAATTTATACACTTCCATATCCGGCGATCTATACATATGCCAGATGGGGTGATCTATACATTTGGTATAGGTGATCTATACGTTTCAACTTAGGGCAATCTATACTTGTTTTCAAAGCAGGCGATCTATACTTGTTTTCAAAGCAGGCGATCTATACTTGTTTCCAAATAAGGCGATTTATACCATTCAACAAAAAAAGGGCGATCTATACCAAGACTCAATGGGGGCGATTTATATGTATTAATTAGGCGATTTATACACCCTGACCCTTGACTGAGTCAACCCCACTGAGTCACTCAGTGAGTTTAATCGGTATTTACCGAGTCTAAACCAATAGAAAGATGGACGAAACAGAACGACTTGACATAATAAAACCTCATCACACTACCCATCAATCACAATCTTAACCCATCAACAAATCCTACAATATCTACACCTAATCTCCCATCGTCCTTTTCGGACAATTTAGATGAAATAATTATAAGAAAGGATTTGTCACCGGGCAGGTTTGCGTATTACGAAGTGGTGAGCCTAACTTTTCTGCTTAGGCTTATTCTATCAATCTCGTTAGCTCTGGCCGAATAAAGGTGGTTCACTTTCAAACTTATACCCTGGTCATCGTTGTTTCATGTGCAAATGAATAAGGCGGATTAACAGAGTTGCATTGCCAGTATTGGTTTCCTAGTTCATATTCAGTGTTATACACCACTTTCATAACAATTCTCTAACTTTCTAGATCTGATTGATCAATTGATTTCTCCAACCCCTTTAGTAAAAATGAATCAGACTTATCATTTGCCAGTAATTCCTGAGCTTCTGCATTGATCGTGTCGTCTAAGTCATCAATTTCATAGCATTCATCATCTTCAGCGGGCGGTCTCTTAATTGATTTATCTACGTCAAAAATAACTTCATCATCCCCTACCCTTAGCGTTTTTTTATTAAACACATCTATTATAGCTCGAGCGGTTGCAAAAAATGGTCTTCCTAAAATTTTAGGAACCCTGGAGTCTTCGAGCAAATATAAGATAACAAAATCTATGGGAAGGACGGATTTATCAACTTTTATAAGCACATTTTCAATTATTCCTCTTGGGTATTGAATCAACCTATCCGTAAGTTCTAAGATCATTCTAGTAGCCTTTGGTTTTCCTAAACCTAATTTTTCATACATCGTATACGGCATCAAGCTTATACTAGCCCCTAGGTCTGCTAACGCATTATTGATATGCAATTGGCTAATGTCATAAGGAATACTAAAACTCCTTGGGTCTTTTTCTTTTGATGGAAGCTTGTTTAATAATACGGCTGAGCATCTTTCGTTCATAGTAATTGTACAAGCTTCTTCGAGTCTGACCTTGTTTGTTAGCAAACCTGTCAGAAATTTAGTGTATTTCGGCATTTGAGCTAGGGCTTCAGTGAAAGGCAAATTGATGTGGAGTTGCTTCAGGTTTTCTAAGAAATTTCTTTGTCGAGCTTATTCTTTTTCTTTTTTCAACCTTCAGGGAAAAGGGATCGATGGTGTTTGTACCTTGCTGGATGGTAGAATAACAGGCTCGTTGGATGTTTGAGGTTGATCTTTGTCGAGGACTTCATTTGATTCAACTGGTCTGTCGTGATTGACCACTAGAGTTTCTTCAGAATGTACGTTGGTGCCGTTAGTTTGAACATCATCAGTCGTCGTCTTTCCACCTCTAGTAGTCACTCCTTTAATTTCACAATTTGTCATCAGAGTATTATTGATCACCTTTAACAACTCTTGTACCTCGAACCTGAGCTCACTTAATAAATTGTTCCTTTCTTTGAATAATATCTCGTTGGTTGTTTGGAATTCACAGATGAATGCCCTCATCTCTTCATGTTCTCGTTTTCCTTCGTCAATAAATTTGTATAACATTTCTTCTATTGTTAACCTTCTTTCTGGGCAGGTAAAACGATATGGACGAAGTTCGGATGCTGCTTCTGAAAAGTAAGACATGATTCAAAGTAAAGCTATCCTAGAGAAATAGACTTTCAAAGATATTTAAAATTGTCAACCAATACACCGTATGCAAATAATTGAACACATCGTATTGCTAATCAGAATGGATACGCTGTATTGGCAAGAAAATTGAATACGCCGTATCCAATGAAAGTGGATACGCCGTATCAGGTTATCGACCAGAACAGTGTATTAGAAAACAATTAAACACACAAACAATTAAACATACATGCAAATACACAGAATTATACACTAATTTAAATTACACTAATCCTAAGGGTTAGACTAATCTAATGTTTAAAAACTAAAATATCAAATAAAAATCAAGATTAAATTTTCACTCCTCGGCAACGGCGCCAAAAACTTGATCATGTCGTTGTGTGGCTGTAATTTATGTTTCAAGTTTTAAATTTATATTTTGTCGACTTTACAAAAACCAACACTCTAACGGGCAGTGTACCCAGTCAGATGGGATTTTCGTGGTAAGTAGGGTGTCGATCACTAAGAGCAAGAAACAATCTTTTAATTTATTAATATTTTGGTTATCTAAACTAAGTTAATTCTATTCTATGTATCCAAACTCATGTTAATCCTATATATAACCCGGATATTGGGGTTTTCTGCCTGAGAGAATGACACGGCGTTTTTGTGTGTCTCATAAATCTAACTTTATGACACTCAAAACACAAGTGAGCAAATTAACAAAAGATAAAAGAGCGGTCTAGCCAAATATAAGAAAACTGTATTAACCATTATTAATTTTTTTCAAAATTTTTAGAACGTTAGGTTTGTGTATTAGTGTACTGATTAACTTCTTTGTCGGCGGCATATCATTCTTAAGACTTAAGCGGTACTTCTTCCTAAGACCTAGATACGTGGTATATGCTGTTACAATTGAAAACGTCTTTATTCCGCATAAAGAGATCCTTATTTGCGATTATATAATCTATCTTAGGGATTAAAGCAATGGTGATCTTGTTAAACCCTAACTCATAGAGACTTTACCCACTTACTGCTTAAAGGCAATTCATACACTATTAGTCCACTAATCAAGTCTTTAACAATTAATTGAGAATGTACTCGTTGATCCCAAGGGTTACCTGCTGGTCCAACTAAGCTCGCAATCTAACGGCAAAGATAGGTTATTATTTGTTATCCTATTGGTCTAGATGTATAAATCACAATATGGAGAGCCATCCCTGCATCTAGATTACTTGGTCCATATCATTAGATCTAGTTGAATGACAGGTCGCATACAAAAGCTCATAAACAAGTATAAATTGATAAACATAAACAAGCAATCAACGATAAATTAAGCAATCGAGATATACAAAACCAAACATTCAAATCTTTATAATAATGGCTAATACCTGAAGGTATTAGCCTTCAAATGTCATAATCAATATAAGAGTAATAATTTAGCCAAGGTAAACTATCCGAGTTAACGAATGATACCAAAAACTGAACAATTACAAGAGTATAGGAGATTACAAGTGTTTCCTATGGAATTAATTGCTATGCTCGACCTCTTCTACTCTTCTTTTCTTATTCTCTTCTGAAAATCGACTTTTACGGTTTAGGTATCGAAAATAATATTGTTTTAGCACTTTGAAAGCCGTTTTTTTTTTTTAGGCTTATCTATTTTTTAAGGTCTGAATTTGGTCATTTAAGGCGTATTGACTGAGGTCAATTCGGCGTTCTATATCAGAGGTTTTCTTGGTATGTTGTGGGATCCACGTGTCGATTCTTTCAAAAATTTGTTGGGGTGGTAGTGATGCGGGGTTGCTAGTAGTTTATATTTTGTCGTGTAGGAGGAGGGTGAGTCGGTTGGTTACGGCGTTACCGGGGTGGGTAATGGCGGGGGGGAGGGGAGGGGGGAGGGTTGGGGGGTTGATTTTTATGGATAGGGATTTTTTGGGCAGACAGTCATGTGGCGACTGTGTGTGTTGTTCGTGTGTGGATGGCAGATGTCACTGAGTCGCATCTTGCGGAACTGCCGGATGGATTAGGAGTTGAGGATGTCTGTTGTGGTTGATGATTTGTGGCTTAGTTGTGGTTTGCTAATGGTTGGAGGGTAGAAGGCGGGGGGGGGAAGGGGGGGAATGATTGGGGGTAGGGGCACTATGAAATGGGCGGGGGAGGCAATGGGTGAAATTGTGATGGGTGTGCCGAATGGGGGGGATGGGGCCGGAAATGGGAGGGGGGAGGTGGCCGGTGTGAGAAGTGGGCGAAAATGGGACTGGGATTGGCGCTGTTGCGTGAGGGAGAAAAATTTGGGGGAAAATTGGCGGAAATGGGGGGGAATGGGGGGGATGGCATTGATGGTGGGGGGGAGATGGGGGAAGTAGGCTTGGGGGCGAGGAATTGGTGGGGGGGAATGCTGGGAGTGAGGATGGGGGAGGAGGGGGCGGCGGGGAATGGGGAATGCGGGGTGGCGAGGCGCGGGAATGGGGGGGCCAGAATAATAACGGAGTGAGGGCGGGGAAGTGGGGCGGGGCGGGAGGGGGGAGGGGAGGGGGGGGAAATGTGGGATGGGGGATGAGAAAATGGGGTCGGGGGTGTGGGGCGGAGGGTGGGGGGCTGAAAGGGGCCGCGGAATTCCGGGAAGGGGGGGAAGGGTCGGGGGAGTTGAGGATAATTGTGTGGGGTTTTTTGGGGGGTGGTGTTGGTAGGTTTTGGTAGAATGGGGTTTGTTATGGGGGTTTGGTAGAAAAATTATGTTGGTATGGGGGATTAGATTTGGTAGTTGTCATGGTATGTGGAAGATTTTGGTTGTTAAGATTTGGGATTCTTGTTTTGTTTTGAATATTTATGCTTATTTTGTGTGATTTATTTGTGAATTTTTGCTTGAGGTTATTGTTATTCAATATCTCGTGTCACTATTTTATTGTTGGGGCTGGGTTGGGGTTTTTTATGTTTTGGGTTGGTTATTGGACGAGGGGGTGGTATTGTTGGTGTACAGTTTTCTGGTGTGGGGGTGGGGTCCACGGGTGGGGTTGGTTGGGGGGGGAGATGGGGTGGGTATTGTGGTTGTGTGTGTTGGTTTGGTTTCTGGGGTAGGCGTGATGTTTGGGTTTTGTGGTTGGGTTTCGGTTCAGGTGTGGGGTGGGATGATTAGTTAAAAATAAAATAGGGGGGTGGGCGTGCGGTAGGGGGAGCTTATGTTGGGTAGGAGCAGGGGTGTCGTTTGTTGTTTTTTGAACTATGAATTTATGTTTATAAATTGTTATCACGTATAGGATTTTTCCGTTTTTTTTTTTTTTTTTTTATTTTTTTTTTTTTAAGAATTTTTTTATGTAAATTTATTTACATGTACACAACAAACACCTCCACGAAATAGGTAGATGAAAACACTCAAATCAGACTCAACTAATCTATGTGGTAACACATAACTAATTCACTATAATTAGTTTTACTTGTGGTCGTGTACGGTATTCTATAATAGGCTGAGCTAAGGATACACAATCTCCAACCATAGAGCTAAGGTGTTAGTTTTAGGTAGTAGTATAAAACCAAGTTTTATAAAGGTTAAAATGGTTTTTTTATTATAAAGGTTTTGGAAAAAGGTGTCGCTGTTCATTCTACAATATTTCACCAAAGTACCACACCAAATAGGCAGCTGAATCACACATACATGGCTAGTAACGCGGAAGAGACATGTGTGTTCGATCACATCCTTCATTAGCGAGTTTAAACATGGGTTGGATGTTCGAAGAAAACTGATAAAAGGGTTATGGTTCTTCTAAAACTTTCACCTCAAGTAATAAAACCAACAAACTAAGGAATACTGAATCACACATACATGGCCGTAATGACAGAATAGATATGCATGACTCGATCACATCCTCATTCGAGTAAAACCCAAGGTTAATGAGTAGGAAAGGGAAATAAATTATTGTTAAATAAAATTACGAAACAAATAGATTAAGTCCAAACAAATAAGGTACAAGTTGCTAGACACTTTTTCCCGACCGTTATCATGAAAAAGACACAACTATTTACACAAACGTCTTAATCATAGATCAAAAATAACAACCTAAGTTGGTGTTCCCGTAACGGTCAACTTCCCAAACATCCCATACTTTACATACTTTTACAAGACAAGTGGCGATATCTACCACTTTATATGTAACAACTCACATTTTCACACCTTTTTACATCAATGAACATTCAATTATTTATTTTAAACTTTTAAGCGTCCACTTTAAATTTCCAACGTTTAGCTAAATCGCGTAAACTAAAAATCAACATTTAACGTAAACGGGCACCAAACAAATAAAAATTTACGTCAAGCAAGCATTATATTATTTTCACAAAAGAAATAATCAACTTTTTATATTTTATTTTTTTTGGTTACGTAAAACATTTATGTTTCGCAATTCAATACATTTAGGCATACCCGGAACCACCAAAACTTATCTACGCTTCAACAAATACACATTTTTATACCCAATGCTCAAAAAATTACAAAATATCTTTTATTTATACACCTATGGCCGGATATGGTGAAAAATAACAAGAGAAATATCATAAAATACCAACTAAGATATTGTACAAGACTATAGGCTTATAGTGATAAGACTATGACTAATGTTTTTGCTTATTTCTTCCTTTAATTTCCTCTCTTTGCCCAAGCAAGTGTATAATGCACCTAGACATAATACCAACTAGCTACTTGGAGTATATAAGGTAAGCAACTAGATAGAAAAACACACAACACTTATTTGCTTAAGTGAAAATAACACTCATCTCCCTTTTACTCTTCCAAACCCACAGCCAACATCAAAAACACCCAAATAATTCACACAATTTTATTTATCACATTTACAAGTATTCCTACAAGCATTATCTAAGAATAAACCATGAAAGGTTTGATAGGCTTGGGTTTAGAGGTTTACACGGTTTTAAACAAGAAAGGTTTAAGATTAGGGTTTTCTTGAAAGTTAGGGTTTTCTAAGTATTGGAAGTTTGGGGGATTTATCATACTAAAATAGGGGTTTATAATCATTTTGGTTATCATCCTATATCATATTAAGGTTATCTAAATCGTTTTAAACTCTTTTCATTTGTGATTGTATGTGTATTATAATGATTGTTTTTAGTTAATCTCCCATCGAGGAATACTTTTTTAACTTGTAAAATGGATTTTTACACTTGGAATATGATTTGGCTTAACTTTTACATATGTTAGACGGCTTGTTAATTATCATGTGGGAATGGACTGTTTAAGCTATTGTAAGTGTGGTTTATGTATTAAAAAGTATATATAAATTAGTTACCTTAAAAGTGTACTTATTAAAGTTTATGAACAAATAAGTATGTAGACTTGTGGATCTTATGATTCTTGGACAAATGATGGACTAAGGACCTTAAGTATGTAAGACATGTGGTATAAGACATGGTAGAGGACTTGTAACAAAGTTACTAAACTAAAAAGTTACAAAAACAAGTTTTAAACACATTTTATGTAAAAATCTTAAAGGGTCTGATCAAATTCGAAAAATAAAGTGTTCATTTTATATTTTTATCAAATACTACATGTTACAAGGATCGTAGGCATATAAGGAACTTGAAAAACCGAGTTATAACGAAGGAGATACGGCATTTGCAAGTTATACGATAATAAACGCTTTTATAAAAGAAATTTTATAAAAACTATTTACATTTCACCTCTGATATATACATATGGTTATTTTTCACAGAAATTATGTATTTTTAGGATTCCAAAACATTAAGAATCGTAATTTTTCGATCAATAACGAAGGAGTTATGAATTTCACAAGTTTACAATAATAAATACTTTTATAAAAATAATTTTATAAAAGTTACTGTTCACATCAGGTATTTTATTTTTGAAAATATCATAATTAGATAGAACTTTTAATTACGAAGACGTGCTCGAAAGAATCACTAAAATCGGAGCTAAAACGAATAAGATACGACATTTACGGGTTTACGATGATTAAGTTTATAAAAATAAATTTATAAAAGTTCATGAACAGTAAAAAGTATTGTTCATCAGAGGACTAGAAATTTTAAAATGCAATATTTTGATATACGAAAACGTGGACGTAAAGAACGTGCAAAACGGACTTAAAACGAGGAAGATGCGCACTATTTTATACATATACACTATTTCCTGACATGAATAGTGTTGGTTCGTGTTTAATAGAAATTTTTACGAAACATTTTAGAATCACTTAAATAATATTTATACATGTTTTAAACTTTATAAATATTATTTTTCAAAGGCGATTGAACTATTCATACGATTATACGAGTACAAATACATGATTATTATTTATCAAATGAGATTTAAATATTATTTCTCAAATACAATTAGATGGTGATATAGCTATATAGAATTATATATGGTGTTAGTTATTCAATAAGAGTTCTTAGTACTCCTTAAGGCCCTATAATTAATTAGGTTAGCCTTCGGTCATACGCGATAAGTATACACTCATTTGACTATCCTTTTACCGTCCATTCACCTGAAATCCAATGTATCAGTTTTAAATGACTTTTTGGTCGTTCTTATATTATCTTGTGTTATTGATCTGAGAAGTAACACGCTTGTTACCAACTTCATTTACATGATGGGGTTGAATTTATTACATGTGCATTTACAATTCGTTTTACAAACTGGTCTACATAATCAATTACTTATTTTGGGATGAAATACATTGCTTGTTTCACTTTATTTTTGAAAACAAAGACATTACTTTACTTTTACCCAAATGATTACGGATTAACTTAAGCGGATTAAACTGTGAATTACTTGGAGGGTAAGCGCGAATGTTATAAAATACATCTATTCAGGTGTGACAGCCCCGTTCGGGTGATTAGCTATCACCGGGCAAACAAAAGTTATAGCATGTCGGAACACAACATTTACACGAACACGAACAATTACGGTCCCTTGAATAAAGTGGCATACATATGAGTCTACGCAGCAGTTTCATGAACTTAGAGTAATCGTAATCATTGTTTTATACACACAAGAATATTTACGTTGCCTTGAATAAAGTGGCAATACATACTTTGAACAATGGGGGTCCAACTATACATACGTTTTTGTGACTATTTGGGGATTGAAATGGTCATGCATACTTTACAACTCTTTGGTTTATAACATTCATACATATATTTTTGTGACTATTTGGGGATTGAAATGGTCATGCATACTTTATAACTCTTTGATTTACAACATTCATACATACATTTTGGGGAACATACAAGGATTGAAACAGTCATACATACTTTACAAAACTTTGGTTCAACATTTATACTTAAACAAACCTATGAACTCACCAACTTTATGTTGACACTTTTTAAGCATGTTTTTCTCAGGTGAATTAGATGCTTGGCTTATGTGATGTGCATTGGAGTCTAAATAATTCAAGATTTCTTTTCAAACGACACAGTTAGAGGTCGTTCTCTCATGACTTGAGCAATGGTATTATGAAGTAACGCTCCCGGAAACATATTCCGCTGCGACCCATTTTTGGGGGTGTTACAGATTGGTAATCAGAGCCAAGGTTATAGAGAACTAGGTTGCATTTTACCTAGACTATAACCGTTTTACAAACATTGCATCATACAAAAGGGTTTTAACGGGACATACATACACTGTTTGTTGCATTAGTTGGTCATACTAGATGCTTACATGATTCATATACGTGTTCATATTATAGTACGTATATTACTATGAGGGTCTTACGTCGCTTCCAACAAGGGTCCATTAGGATATTTATAAGTCCAAAATACAATCCAAGTCCAAAACCAAAGTCCATTTACATATATAAGTATATACTTATATATAGAAAATAATCTGGACCACAATAAGCCCTCCCACTAAGCCGCGACTTAAATAGACTTATTGGGCCGTGAGTCCAATAGCTCAAAAATACGTATATTAAGCTTGAAAATAAGCTAATAAGCTACCTATCGCATTTGGTTACTACCATAAGCCTCAAAAATAGTCCATAACATACGCCATAACACAAAATAATCAAAATCACGTTCCTAGTGATTTTGGGAAGTGATTCGTGGCTTATAAGCCCAAAATAAGCCAAGAAATAGTTTAAAAATAAGCCCGAATAAGCCATACAAGCTACTATCAAAAATAAGCATTCTAGCATCATATATTATTCAATCATCATG
>BQNB010095465.1:1844-25862 GCA_026074375.1 Tanacetum coccineum
AAACAAAATTAATAATTTCCATAGAGATTAAAAATAAAAATTATAGCTCGGTTTAAATATTGATTTTTAAATTCGGGTTGTTAAAGGAGAGGACTGCCACCTTTTAAATATCAACGTTCTC
The DNA here is from genome assembly GCA_026074375.1 of Tanacetum coccineum. Classification (NCBI taxonomy): domain Eukaryota; kingdom Viridiplantae; phylum Streptophyta; class Magnoliopsida; order Asterales; family Asteraceae; genus Tanacetum; species Tanacetum coccineum. The sequence goes on from BQNB010095465.1 coordinate 1,966, forward strand.
GGAGTGAGAAGTCAATAGATAACGTGTTAATCTCTGTGAGAATTGAAACAAGAATCTATTGAGAGAAACTTGAGTGGCTGGGAAGGGTTGTGCATTGCATCACTGGGCCATGATTTCTCATCTTCAATACCAAATATCATCTTTTGTAATATATGATAGATTATGTATTGACCCGGTTTTTGCCTAGTTATGTGAAGGGCTTCTTTCTTTTCACCATTTTCATCACATTTCTTTTTCATTCTTTAACCCCTTCAATGTTTACCAAGACATCATTACTATCACCATGTTGTGATTGTTCTGGTGATAACTCATGCCTTAGTCAATATTTTTCCCATATTCTCATTCAACTCCATATTACCTAAGGACTTCTAATCTATCTAGTGAAATGTCCCTGGGTAGATCCCTCTGGCTATGGTTGGATCATGGGATAATACCTAACTTTACCACCTTATAACTTCATTGTCATCGTGAATTAGTAGGTTGTTGGGTATTAGATTAAAACCATAAAAACCATTTGAAAATCAATCAAAGTGTTTGTAAGATTAATTAAACCTTTTTGACACTTTGAAACTTTCATCTTTTAAGAAATGCTCCCCTACACATGTGCATCATAAATGAAAGAGTTTTGCACAAAGAGGAAAGAGTTTCGCACTTGAGTTAAAGATGATCACATTTTACTCTAATTTTCTCTGGCTCAAAAATAGCATACCAAATGATATTTTTGATACTAATGGAATAAAATGGCTATTTGAGAATTTTGAAAGCGCATTGGAGAAAACGGTTATTGCATGATTATAAGTGGAACACTTTTGACTTTCTTAAACAAAAAGATAAATCTAGTTGTGTCAAAATATGTCTATATCTAGAACGGATGGTCACTATGCCACTAACGACGGTTTTTTATTTCTCTAGACCGGATGTAGCTTCGATCGCTGGCGCACTTGTCGATATATGCACACTCGTCAACAACTATTTTTAACTTTGAAAGAATTGCCTTTTGTTTGAACTCAGTTTCTTTATGCTCCCCCTCAATATGCGTGTCACCACTTTTAATTTTTTGACGCCACAGTTATATGGAGGGATATAGTAAGTGTTGAGCACATTATTTTAAAAGATTTTGAGTTTTTATTGAAAAATTCTTAAAAAATTGTGCTCAAACACTACATGTTTTTGACACACAAAAATAATTGTGAAAACTTGTGTCGACAAACACTAAAACTTTGGTTTTTGAAAGCTCCTCCTCAAAAATAGATATCCGTCAAAGGATTTAGTGAGGAAGGAAGTGTTGAACATACAATTTTGAAAGATTTGAATAATCTTTTTGATAAGCTCTTGAAAAATTATGTTTAAGAATTAAAAAATCCATTTGTTTGAGCTCAAATACTTTGAATGTCGTGATGAATCAGCTCAAGTCTGATAAGGTGTAAACTTCTTGTTGTTAGGATAAATGTATTTAGTTGTACACTTTCCTTTCTTTGAAATCCGAGTTCCAAGCGAAAATACTTAGAAGTCAAAGTTTTGTGCAAACTTTTTGAATCGAGCATATCATTTTTGAAAGATTTTTAATATCTTTTTGAAAAAATATCTTGAAAAATTATGCTCGTTGTCCCTTTTTAGATATAGATTCTTATCTAGAGAGTTGTTTTAAACTTCACTCCCCCTCAAAAAGATATGGGTAATACCAAAAAATAGATAAGGAGGAGGAATGAAAATTTGAGCACACACTTTTTCTCAAAGATTTTAAAACTTTATTTTTATTATTTTTTTAATATCTTGAAAAAATGTGCTCATGAATTACAACATTAAAACTCCCTCTCAAAAGTTGCATATAATTTTGAAAATTTTTGTGAGGCCGAGAGTGTTGAACACACAATTTGAAAGTTTTTGAAAACCCTTTTGAGAAATTCTTAAAAGATTGTGTTCAACATTTTGACAAAACCATGTACTTGAGCTCAAGATTTGTGAATATCTGTATGAATGAGCTCAAGTCTGAGAAGTTGTAAGATTCCCATTGTGAGGATAAGTGTACGAAAATGTACACTCTCCTTTATCTGAAGAACGAGTCATAAGCTGACATTTACTTAGAAGTCGTTTGTTTTAAGCAAACTTTTGAATTTTTTTAATAAGAACGCTCGAAAAACAAGAAGATTTCTCTTCTTTTGAAGGTAAAGCACACCGAAGCGTACACTTACCTTTTATTTGTAAACCGAGTTGTGCACTGATGTGTACACAAGACATTTTGATAATCAAAAATTTGAAAGATTTTGAAAACTTTTTGAATTTTTTTTGAATAAGTTTTGCTCATAAACAAGAAGATTTCTCTTCTTTTCTTAAGATAAGTGCACTGACATGTACACTTTCTTTTCTTTGAAACACGGGTCTTGTACTGAAATATACGAAAGCCATTGTCTTGAGCTTAAAACTTTGAATGTTTTGAATGAAAAGCTTAAGACAAAGAAGATTTCTCTTGTCGTTTTTATGACAAGTTATCTTTAAAGATAAACATCCCTTTATTTGAAGCACGAGTTACAGTCTAAAGTAACTATAAGTCATTGTTTTAAGCTTGAGTCTTGATCTGAAGTAATCAGAAGTCATTATTTTAAGCACGAGATCTGATATGAAGTAATCAGAAGTCATTATTTTAAGCACGAGTTCTGATTAGAAGTAATCAGAAGTCATTAATTTAAAGTTTGAGTCCTGATCTAAAATGATCAAAAGTCGTTAATTTGAAGCACATGTCCTGAACTAAATTGTTTAGAAGTCATTCATTTGAAGCACGGGTCCTGAACTGAATTGTTTAGAACCCTCATAATAGGTAAATAAATAATGAAACTATGTAATTTTGTTGCAAATACTCATGAAATTTGTTATGTTATCTTGTAGGTATAAAGGATTGAAAACAGAGGAAAAACAAAGAATTTTAGACAAGAATCGATCATGTTTACACATTTATTGAAGTCCAAACAAAGCCACAAGCATATTGATGGAAAGAGAACGGAAAACAAGTCTAACGGGTCTGGCCCCACCCCAAGAATCGACCCGGTTCACCTTGAGCTTGCCAGTCCAAATTATACCATATGTAAAGAGTCAAAATCAGCCAGACCAAAGAATCATTATATGGGTTCAATTGCGTTTGATAATCAAAAGTCGTAGCAGCGCAGTTGGTGTTGATGTTCGTCGAGTGATTGCATAACTTAATGTCCCTGGTTCGAGTTCCACTCCTATCTCTTTTTATAGCTTCTACATCAGCCGACAGGACCAACCATGTGGGCTAATGAAAGCCTGCCACGTGGGACAGCAGCTGTGGAAATAGTACTAACACAACTGTTGTTGTCTTAAAAGATCTTAGGGGGTATTTCTGCTAAGTTTTGATAGTTTACGACTGATTATGTAATATAGTGAGGGGCCAAATTGTAAGTTGGGTTCTATAAAAGCCCACCACCCACCCACACTACATTATGTCATTATCTTCTTCCCTTCTTCATTATTATAAAAATTCTCTTGTTTAAAAAAATTTTATTAATAACATAAAAAAGGTGTTATAAAGAGTCATCTTACGCGACAAGACGATTTAAAGAGTCATCTTGGCTTCGTTATTTTTATCAAGTTTCTTTTTCTCATCATATTTTAAACAGACAAAAGGTGTTTCAATTAATAACTTTGTTTTTGGATATTTAATCATGAAATTAAAGTCACCATTTTGAATTACCTCCCACAAGTCAATATCTTTGGACTTTACATAAGTCTAAACGCGGGTTTTCCAAAAACGAATTCTTTATGAGACGATAAGACGACATCCAATATTGGTAAAAACTATGCCATAAGAGATGACTATGTACACATAGTTAAAAAATGATTTTTTTACCCTCGCTTCGCTGCGTAACATGAAGTTTTATGTTGAAAATTTATGTATAAAATCACATGTAAACTAGTTTTTATTTTGGGTTAATTCCCAAAATAGCCCAAGTGACTTATGAATTAGCACTCTATAGCCCAAAAAATATTTTTGAGCCAAAATAGACCAGGGCGACTTGGCGACCGAACAACTTAAGAAGAATTTGACAAGTGTCCATTTTTTATTAATTAAGTACAAGTTGCCCTCTGAGGCAACTAGGCGACTTGAGAACCTTTTGTTCTTGCGTAGTAAACAAAGAGAATCTTTTGTATAAGTCGCCCTGGTCTAATTTGGCAAAAAATATTTTTTGTGGTATAGAGTGCTAACCCATAGGGCACTTGGGCTATTTTGGGAATTTTTCCTTGTATTTTTTATCCATAACATGTTTTAAGCAAAATTTATGTCTAAGATCTCATGTAAATCGGCTTCTCAAATAATATCTGAACCCGAGTATTCATGTGAGATATATGCAGTCATACGCCACTAAATTACCCTTATATACAATAGCAAAGCAAACGACATCGTTTTAGGGTCGCCAAAACGGTGTCATTTTAACATTGGGCTAGTCGATTCGAGATTGGGCTTGGAGGAGTGAAATAGTGGTTGGGTCAAATGTTGTCGGGTCAAAGACGTCGTATTAGGGACAAATATATCGGGCGAGATAAATAGTGACTCTCTTAGTCACACACACACATTTTTTCTTATTCACACACAGTTGCGGTTGATCGGTGGTGGATGCTAGCGGTCGGTGTTATAGACAATCATAGTAGGTCAGAGGTGGACGGTGGTGATCAGTCTGAGAGATTAAACATGCAAGTAGAGAGCTGAGCGATGGATCGGTGTGAGAGATGAAACATGCAACGGGTTTCTCGTGTCTCGGTGTCCATCGTATCGTGTGTCGATCAACAACATGCATGTAAGTGATTAATTTTTAAAATTTTCATTTCGTTGGTGGCTTCTTGCAGTTTTCGGGTTTATATAAAAAGTGGTTGCATGTTGTTGTTTGGCGGGATTTTTTACGGCGCACTGTTAATCGCAAGTTTACGTTGATGGCGGGCTTAAAACCTTAAAATTACGATTAACGGCATGGCAAAAACAGTGCGCCGTAAAATTACGATTAATGGTTTATAGTTTGATGGCGGGCTTATTTCAAATGCTAAAAATGTCTTGCCAAAACTGAGTTTAAGGTTTGCGCTGGACTGTTTGAGTGTTTGTTTGCTTTCTAAAGTAATTTTTTTGTTGAGTATGATCATTGGTGTTTACGTATTGTGCTGGGTCCTTTGTGATTGAAGTGAGTAAAACTTGCATATAGCAAAGAAAATGACAGCGTTAAATATTTGTTGTGCGTATTTATTAGGTTTTGTAAAATGGAGGCCATTTGAGTTTTGCGTTGGATTGTTTGCAACTAAATGGTGATGTAAAATGTCGATTAACAGTTTACTCATATCACTATGTGCAAGGATACGTTAGCCCGGGGATTGTGTGTGTAAATCGTGTATGGGCTTTTGACATATAGGTTTTATGAATTTTGTGCCTGTTATATTTGTTGTTCTAGGATTTTCTGTGTGGCTTATGTGAGGTGTTGTTGTTTACAAATGGCTTAATTTCTTCAAAAGTATGTTTGTATTGAACAATGTTGTTTAATTTTTAGGTTTCGGCTTGTGTTAGTTGTTTATATTTTTAAGATTTAACTGTTGTATGTTGTAACATTATGTTTTTATGTTTGTGCTATAAATATTATCAGTATACATTTGATATTAATTTATGTATGCCGATGTTGCGTTCTGTTGCTGTATGTGGTTTGCGATGGCCTGTTTGAACCTTATATGTGGTTGTAAGAGTTGATCTTATATGTCGTTTGTAAGATGTTTTCTTAGCTTGATTTGTTAGGTAACAGAAGCTATTTTTGCTGTATAAGTTTTGCTGATGGCTGCTAATTTTATAAGTGTTATTAGTTGAAAAGGTAAATTAGAGTTATGAAAGTAAATTGGTGTTTTGTTTTGCAAGTTGTGGGTATTCACTTTTTTAGGTATGTGTCCTTTGATGTGGTTTTTCGATTTTCTTTAAAGTTTCAGGTTTTGTTAAGGATCGATTTTTATATTTGAATTTGTGTTTTTAGGCGGTCGTTGATTATGTCATGTTCGGATACTGTGCAACGCATGATCAAAAGTTTTCAGGGAATAGATTGGTTGCAGCACATGTATAAAGATTTCTTTTTTAATTCTAATAGTTTCCTATTGGTTTTGTTCATTTGTTGTTCATTGTTTTTCGTGTTTTATTTCCGTATATCTTTTGCAAGCTGTGGGTGTTTGGTTTTTTAGGTCCGCGTCCTTTGATGTGGTTTTTCAGGTGGTCGTTGATGTTGTTGTGTTGGGATAATGTGCAAGATATAATCAATAATTTTTAGGATCACAGGTTTGGAGATTTCTCTTTAAATACAGATAGTTTGCTATTGGTTGTGTTTCATTTCCCGTTCACTGTCTTTTGATTTTTTTACTTTATTTGGTGTTCGATGAACCAGATATGCAGCCATGATTGATAATTTTATATGCCTTGTGTAACTTATGTTTGTGACAGTTGATTTATTTGGTGTTGCAAACTAATATATTGAAGCATGGAACATTTTTTTCCTCATATTGTTTGTATGCTATTATATGTTTTGTAAAACTTATGTTAGTGACTCCTCGGTTTCTTTGTTTTTGAAAATTAGCGTTTCTTCTTATTTTTCAATTATGGTATGTGTTTGCGAGTATCTGTTTTATGCGGGCAGTATATTTTTGGTCATAATTGTATGTTTTGTATTTTTGGGGGGATGTGGGGGCTACGTCGCACTATAGAAAGTCAGTTTGAGAAGTCAAAATATTAACATTGTTTCCTTTTTTCCTTGATGTTATTTGATGTAGCTTTTTAATTGTATTTAGAGTTTGGTAAACCATTAATGATCTGTTTTAAAATCTGAACCCGTGTTTTTAGAATGTCATTGGTGCTGATGTGGAGGGGTATGTGTGCACCACAAAGCTGCGAACTTTTACAACATAGATTTGTTGCAGTAAAGGTATAATGAAATTTGTAACGTTAATGCTTTGAATTAACATATATTAGTTTAGGTTGATTCAGATTTTTGTGTGCTTCATTGTGCGCCATAAAATGCGTACACTATTTGTATTTGTTGTTGGAACCAAACAAATAGTTAAATATTTTTTATGCATTTATTAATACATTGATTTATTTCGTATCTAGTCTTCAAAGGCAACGTCAGCATGGTGGGTTAATGTTGGACTGAGGAGAATGGAAGAAATCGGTATACGGGTTTAGTATGATGGTCAGGGAAAGAAGTTCCTGCAAAGTATGGCTGGGAGGGTATGGTGTTGCCGGGGTTTAAGCCAGTCATTTGTACGTATTACATTGTTTGGCATGGAAAATGGCGGTTTTATGGGAAGGGTTATGTGTTGGCAGTTTTCTGACTTCCCGTATGTTTGCCACGGATGGGTGGTATCATTCATCATACGGATTTTGTGAGGTACACAATTTATTGTTTTTTATGGGTCTGATATGTTTGTTAGAGACTGGGATTAATATGATTATGCTACTCAATATTGGTGACCTGAGTATGAAAACAATGATGACTTCTTTCTTCGTGTTGTGTGGTCTTATGTTTTGTGTTTTCACATAATTTCTATAATGACATCGTTGTTTTTTACATATTCAAACATTTAATTATGGCAATGCATCTTTCCATGTGCATACTAGGCTGTTCTTGTGCATCTAATCTAGATAATAATTCTTCGGATATGATAATTTGTGTAGAACCGTTTTTTAGTTAGCGGGGGGAATACAGTCTTTTCGACTTCTTTAATGTTTATGAAAACTTTCATAGTCTCAAAGTAAACTAGTGGTTTTTGTATAACGTTAGACTTAAACACAAAACCAATTTAGATTTATATTATATATGTACTTATTCATATTTTGTATTTATACATTGTATATTCATGTTTATATACATGTATATTTCATTATGTATATGTATATATATATATATATATACATTTATATGTAATATAATATATATATGTTATAAATGTTATGTATTTACATCACACACACTCACACAATATTATATATAAATATATATTATTTTTATATATTTATATATATATATATACTTTTATAATTATATATATATTTTGTAATATATCTCTTTCGCATATATGTATAATCGTATATATATATCATATATATGTATGTTTATAATATATATTGTATATATATCTACATATTACGTATATATATACAATTTATATATATTTATATTATATATTTTTTATATATATTTTAAATATATATATTTATATTTATATATATATATATATATATATATATATAGATTTAATATATATATTTATATATATTTTTATTTATATTATATAGAGAGAGAGAGAGAGAGATAGACACCACGATATATACTGGTTCAGGATGGAGGATTTATACCGTCCGTACGTGCAGTTGCGAATCCATGACACCTATATTATTACTCTAGTATAATCTTTATGGTGGACTATAAACCGTTTACAACTTCGCTCCACTGATATGCACTAAGCTCGACGCTCACTAAGAATAGCTACTCCCAAATGGTATTTCGCCATCGAAAACCACCCACAAAGACTCATGATTCGACTTAACCACAAAGACTTCCCCCTTGGAAGTATCACAAACCCCACTAAATCGCCACACGATCTAGGCTTGACCACAAAGGTACAAGACTTCCCTTACAACCAAATTGAATGAAAAGTTAATTGTTTAAATCAAGTCCTAATTTAACCTAGTGACTCGATTCTATTAGAAAGGGCATATAAAGAAGACCCTCAACTTAACACACAAGTGTGGATTAGGTACTTGTGTGTGTCTCTCTTGCGGAGATGTGCTATATTCAATAGAATGATAGATGAGAAGATTAGAAAACAAGTTGTGATTAGACTTAGAGGATTAGAGAGAAGAAATGAGAGGAAAGAATGAATGGCAAGAGGTGAGGAATACAAGATTCAAGGAGGGGTATTTATAGGCCAAAATATCAAATTGGTAAAAACCAATTCGAGAGTGGCGCGCTGGCCACGCTTCAGCGCGCCAAAATCCCGTCTATGATTTTTTAGGATTTTGGCATTTTAAATACTTGTTATTGCTAAGCCCCAATTGTACTTCATGCTTTGACCTTTCCATAATTCTAACACTCAAGGTGTCATAAGGTCAACCAACTCAAACAACCATTTTACACAAACGTTTGTGAAGTGTATAAAGAAGTTTTAAGGGTGTTTGTCCAATTTCAAAGAAAAATAGAAGAACCATTAGACAAAGGGTTAATCATAGGGTATTCCCTATGTGATGGATAAAAGTTTTGCCTCTCCCGATTTGAAATTCAAAATTCAAATTTTTAGAACCGTAGAAGGGGGGGGGGGTGAATACAATTTTCTTAACTTCTTTGAAGTTTATAAAACTTCAAGTCTCGAAAGAGCCAAGTGGTGTGGTAATCTACTTTATGGTAAGAATAATAAGTAGAAAGAGAAAAAGAGAGAAAGAGAGACACCACGATATATACTAGTTCGGGAAGGGGGTTTAGTCCTTCCGTACGTCCAATTGCGAATCCGTGACTCCGTTACTACACTAGTATAATACTTACGGTGGACTATAAACCGTATTACAATTAACTCCACCGATATGCACAAAGATCGACACTCACAAAGAATAGTTACTACCTACGGTATTCCGCTCTCGGAATCCACCCCTAAGAACTCGTGATTCGACTTAACCTCTAGGATCACTTAGATCAACTAGGACCACTAAGAGCTTCCTCTTGGAAGTTTACCAAACCCCAACTAGATCCCCAATGATCTAGGCTTGATCACACGGATATAAGACTTCCCTTATAACTCGATTGATTGAAATAAGATAGATGAACCAAGTCCTAACCTAACCTAGAGATTCGATTCTAAAGAAAGGGTATGAGAAAGAAGATCCTCGACAAAACATAAAAGTATGGATTAGGTACTTGTGTGGCTCTCTTGCGTAGATGTGTTCTTCAATAGAATGATTAGATGAGAAGATTAAGAACACAAGAGGTGTTAGACTTAAAGGATTAGAGAAAAGAAAAGAGAGGAAAGAATGTTTATAAGAGGTGAGGAATACAAAGGCCAAGGGTGGGTATTTATAGTCCAAGAATCGCAAACCTTGGAAAATATTTCACGTCAGCGCGCCAGATTCTTAAAATATTTTCTTTAGGGTTTTGGCATTTTAAACACCCGAACTTGTTAAACCCCCAATTGTACTTCACGCTATGACCTTTCAATCATTCTAACACTCAAGGTTAACTAACTCAAAATAGCCATTTGATAAAAACATTTGTGAAGTATTTAAAAGCCTTTCACTTATCTGATATTGTAAAGAGAGAACATAATTATCGGAAAGAGGTATTTTGGGTAGTCCTCAAAGTGTAACTAGCTTAGTTTGGATCCAACTAAAGATTTAAATAGGCTAGTTAGGGTACACAAGAATATTCCTATAATATTCTTAACTTGTAGAGAAAGGGGGACGAATTTGAAATTTGAATATCAAATCTTTCAAGCTGATGACGTGTCATTTTATACACTTTTTCAGGGTCATTTAACCCCCTAAATCATGCAAATATGCCCAGATTATGTGCTTAATCGTTTGTTTTTGTGTTTTTAGCATTTAGATGGCTTTTGGAAGAAATACACATGACTTGGGTTCATTTGGAGAAGAAATGGACAAGACTACAACTCTACACCAAATCTCTTGAAGAAATATGCATTCAGACGGTGGAGACAGCGTCGTAATTTCATGCGATGGCGTCAGATCATATACGAGACGGCATCAAGATTCTTAAGACGGCGTCTAAAAGTAGCCGCCTCAAAAGAAACCCTAGAAGCTTCATCGAAGCGACGACGTCAAAATTGTTGCGACGCCGTCGCAACCTATTTTCCTATATATACAAACTCGTTTTAGGGTTTTTAGTGTGTAAATTTTAGGAGACGAACCCTAACTTTAGTAGTTCGAGTGTAGCAGCTTTTAGGTCGTTTTTAGGGTATCAAAACCCTATTGTATCAGCCATGAATCCATGGTTTAATCAAGTGAAGTTTATTTATCCTTAATCACTTAATATGTCTATGTGTTTTGTGATTGATTCTTGTTCTTCTCCTTTATTTAACATTAGGGGTGAGCAAAAATCGCACCGCAAACTGCAAAAACCACAAAAATCCGCACCACAAAAACCGCACCACCGCAAAATCGTGGTTCGGTTTTAAGAAAAAAGAAAAATCGCATTTTGCGGTACCGCACCACAAAAACCACACCGCATCGCATATTTATTTTTTAAAACCGAAAATAGCACATTGATTATTTAATATGTGTTATTAGGCTTCTACCACATATTATCATCGATACATGCAATATACTCCTTAGGTGCCATGTAACAGTCTTCATACTATTTTTTTTTATTTTTTTTTTCTTTACTTGTGGTTGCCTTAAACGAATATTACTAGATGGCTTTTTCATGTATTCGTTCATACATAGGAAAACCTTACACAGATATCACAAATGTGACAAAGCAACAGAATTAGGAGAATCAAACTAAGAAATAGTGCATGATTAAGTAAATACGCTCGTTTATCATATAGTTATCACCAAAGTAGTTTAGATTTATATTTAGTTTAATTAGCTCAAACCAAACCAGCCTCTAAAACTGGAATTTTATCTACTTTCTATAAATATAAAAACATAAAAAATAATCTTCTGTCACCCCTTAGACCTCTGTTATATTCTGTTCGAGTCTTCCCAACCTATTCCCCTAGATAACGATAACAACCGCCGAGTCTTGCCTTACTACACTACAACGGTTAGGTGCTCTGGCTAGGGAGTTGTAAAACTTCTTGTTGAAGTCTAACGACAACCGTATCAAGTTTTTAGCACCATTGTTGGGGAATAGTTAGGTTTCTAACTTTATCTAGCTTAGGTCTACTCGCTTGAATCCTTTCAAGTGAAATTTTATTTTATTTTTATTAGCTTTCTTTAGTCTATCTTTTCTTTGTTCCCTTTGTTTTGTAAATCTTTTCGTCAACCTCCATGGAAGACGAAAATTATATCCGTACTCTTAGAGATTACTCCAGACCTAGCCATGAGGGCTATCGGAACACTATTGAGATCCCCGATGGGAACAATATGGTGCCTCTGTATCCGATCCGGCGGTGTCAAAACGGATGCACTTTCACGACTCGGTCCGAGAACCAAACCAACATCTTAAGGATTTTCTAAAACTAGTGGACTCACTTGACCTTGATGTTGCAAATAGGGAAAGGACGCGCATGCATTTATTTTAATTTTCCCTTCGCGATCAAGCTAGCAATTGGCTTGAACGTCTTGCTGCAGGATCCATCTCTACCTGGGAGGATCTTACTACTTGTTTTCTTGCTCAATTCTTTCCACCAAGAAGGACAATAAAACTTCAGAATGACATCCTATTGTTCCAACAACATCAAGGTGAATCTCTTTCTGAAGCATGGACTCGTTTCAAGGACTTACTCCAAAAAGTCCCTCATCATGGCATCGACTTTTGGCTCCAAATCCAAATCTTTTATGAACATGTCTCGTTTCATCTTAAGTGTGAGATTGACCGCGCCGCTGGCGGTAAAATCCGCAACAAGATTGCTGATGAATCTTGGGAAATTATTAAGAACCTCGCTCTTTACGACCATGAGAGCTGGAATGATTCAAGGGACTTCGTCAAACCGGTCAAGGCAATTTCTACATCTCAAAGTACATCAAAATGCCTGACCGACGGCTTCTTGATCTTGAAGATTAAATCAAGTTCTTACTTAAAAAATCACAAACAGCACCCGGGACAAGCTCATCACATATTCCTCAAGCATACGTCGAAGTTGTTACCTTAGACCCACCTCCCACAAGCTTAAGAGACATCAGAGCAAAAATTCCTACCATTTCATGAACGTGTCCTGCCACCGATCCCCTCAACCAAAAGCATTGGATACCAGTTTTGAAGCTCGAGTACGAGACTACAAACGCACACATGGAAAGAATTGAGAGGTTTGAAAATGCCATCTTCAAATAACAAGAAGAAATTCAATATAGAAATCAGCGAAGATGTTCGGGCTTCTTCAAAGAAACTCACATCAAGTACAACTCTGAAAAAGTATAGTTAGAGAAAAGGCAAGAACACCACAGTCACCTAAGCAGTTTAATTCCATCTCTCTTATTAGAATGAAGGATAAAAAGAGTGTCGGAAACAACAGGGTGGTCGGTGAAGGCATGGTTGATCCTCACAAATAAGACTTGACAGGGACTCTAGAAGAAGTTGATGGGAAAGGTGAAGTTGAAAATAGGATCAATAATGAGCCGGCTAGGAACACCAAGGAAGACCTCACAGGAGAAAAGATTAGAGAACTAGTGGAGACGCCTAGGTCAGAACCCATAAAGTTTTACCTTAAACATAAAATCAATAAGGAGCTAATCGAGGGTCTCGTAGGAAATTCGAGGTTTAATGACTCATTACTTGTAATGCAATCAAGAAAGATGGAGTGTGAAGCCTATCATTCGCTTCTCGTAGAATCTATGCGTAAGGCAATGCTTAAGAAAATGATTACCAAAAAGGAGGATATGGGGGAAACTACGTGAATATGATGGCAATGTAGAGATGATAAATACATATAATAAAGATGCCTTTAGTAGACCAATCGGTACGATGTGAACGTCCAAGCCTCCTTTCTCCCACCTAGCATAGGCTAACCAATGAAAAGCTTATGGAAACAGACATTAGACTCTCCTTAGCTAGTCAATCGCATATTCAACCCCTAGGAATAGCCGAGGACGTGCTAGTTAAGATAGCGGGATTCATAAACCCTATGGATTGCGTAATCTTAGATATCAAGGATTGAAGAAAGCCATTTATTCTAGGAACACCATTCTTGACAACGGCTAAGATCAAAGATATCGTGATAAAGGACAGATAACTTATATTGTTGTAAAAAGCGAAAACTAATTTGGCAAATACCCAGAATTCTTTGCACATTTCAAAAGAAAGAAAATGATAAGGTTTAATCCCGAACCCCCCTAGCAACCATAAATAAGCCTTATTTTAGTGAATGGGAGGAAAGAAATCAAACCCACCCAAGCGAAAGAAAAAGGATTTCATCAATTGAGAATTAAGTTGATTAACGATAAATGTTTCATACTCGTAAGTAAAGGTCAGAAAGTAAGTAACAAAGTAGGAGTCACGTAAGGACGTATGACTCCGAGTCTAGCTAAAAGACTCTCTAATAAACAAAAGCGTTTTTTGGGAGGCAACCCAATTCTTTCAATATAATGCATTTTAGGAGTGTCTTGTGTGCTTTAATTCTTATTGATTTGTTTTTATATGTTTGGATTATTATGTGATCATGCTTTGTTTTGTCTTTAACCTCGTCTTAATTGCAATCAAAGGTATTTAAAAAAACAGTTAAAGGAAAAAATCTGGTTTCTAAGAACCATTTTAAACATATAAAATAAATTGTTCAGATTATTCGCGTCTTGTGTCATGTGATTGTGATGATTAATCTAAGGTTTTATGCAGTATGTTTGCAGGAAATAACTAATAGAATTGCGTGCAGATAAGGTTTCCAAGAAAACAAATCTAAAATTCTCATAGTGTCTGGAGACGGCGTCAGGATTACCCTGACGGTCGTCACACTCTAGATTTTGTGAAAATTTAAATTTTAGTTATGTTTTGAAACAAAATAATTTTGCATAATTATCCAGAATCTGTAATTTTTTATTAAAAACCTACAGAAAGCCTTGATTACTTTAACACATTCACCCTATATTTACTGCTTTTTATAGAGTCAACCTAAAAGTTTTGTTTTCTATATCATTATCCCACGAGATTTTACGCCATGCGTATTGTCTTTTTCTTTTTACAGATATATTTTATGAGAAGAACCCGAAAAGTTCTTAGGAGTTTCATGTGGACGATCCTTAGATGACAATTTAACAAGTTATCATATGTTTCTTCTCCATTATTGAGCAAACTAGGGGAGTGCTAGTTTTTTTTTACTCTTTTCCTTTTCCCTTTATTCAATTTAAGGACTTAAAAAACATTGAGCCAATGTTCATCTAAAGTGTAGGGCAAAAATAACCTTAGGAAACTATTCCTTCAATTGACATTTGCTTATTCCTTAAAATGATGTGTAATATACTGAAACATAGCATAGACGGTAATTTTGACCCAATTTTAAAATTTTTTATGACACATACCGACGAAAACCAAGTATTAATAGCGTCTCATAGATAGGAGTTATATAACTAGCACAAAAACCCTACCACTCAAATCCATCCCAAAATGTGAGTTCCTCCTCTAATCTAGAATTCGGGTATGCATTTAGATATCCCAAGATAATTTTACCTTTAGCTTTCTCGAGTTAAGATCAGAGCAATTGCATGTGTCGCGTTCATGGATTTGTCTGACATATGTGATTATGCGCTCTTTCTGTAGCATGTATCGGTTTAAAGATTATATGATAAGTGTACCGGTACGTATTACAATCTAGAACTTGTTTTTGTGATGCATCCCCAAAAACGCATATAAGTATTAGGATATTCTAGATAAAGAGGTACTAGGATTAACCCAATTTTAAAAATGTATTTGTTATATTGTCACCTCGCTCATGATAACACTCCCACACCTGTCCATGCACTCATTTTTAGTGCAGGATTCCCCTAGTACACCCCTCCGAGCCTATCATTTTCACGGTTATCGTAATTTTCTGGTGGACTCCATATTATTAATGAAGAGCATTGTTCACCCTTAACCAATTGTTACACCCAAATCACCTTAGCCTACCTTGTATGTACTCGCTTATAGTACATTATTATTTTAACCCAAGTTAATTACTTGAGTACACAATTGCTAAATCCTTATCCTTGCAAATACAATTTTGGAACGATTAGGATTCATGGTAGTATTTATTTTGAGGAAGAATGGGGAAGAAAAGTTAAATCATTATCCCCATATTTGTTTGATAGTCTCCATATTATGTTGATCTACCTCAATTCGGGTTATTAGTTAGCTTATGTATTGAGTATTAAAAACTCAAGTGTAGGAGTGCATTTATAAGCCCAAGTGATGTATTATGTTTGAAAAAAAAAGAAAAATAGAAAAGAAAAAGAAAAGAGATTGATGTAGAGTTGTGTAGAGTATTGTATATCTTTGTCCAAGTATTTGGCTTAGCAACCCAATCAACATGTATTCTTATCAGATAATTAACTCACCACTTCAACCCAAATTCACCCAAAATCACCCAAAAAGTCACCCCTAAAATAATCCTATCCGTTTTCGTTTCCATTATTGTTATCTTACACCTACACCTTATAACCCTTAAAGACCTATTTGATAGTAATTTTTAGTACTTGCGCCTAGCGGCGGAGGTTTGATTCTTTACCAAGCATGTGGTAATTTATATGCTACGACAGGTAATGAGTGTTAATTTTTCGTTTCCTACACTGTTATAATTCATTATACACCTGAGAGAAAGAGGAATCCAAACACTTATGTGAGGTGCTAGTATATATCTAATGTCCTTTAATTACGTAGGTCAGAATGATGTTTACGTAATATATCTTTGAAAAGTAAGGTAAATGCCCTCGATAATGCTATTGTCTAGGTAAAAAAAACCATTTGCTTGAGGATAAGCAAATCCCAAGTGTAGGGGTATTTGATGAGGTGTCATTTTATACACTTTTTCGAGGTCAATTAACCCCCTAAATCATGCAAATATGCCCAGATTATGTGCTTAATCATTTTGTTTATGTGTTTTTAGCATTTAGATGCTATTCGAGGAATACACATACTTGGGCTCAATGGAGAAGACACGGACAAGACTACGACTCTACACAATCACCTTGAAAGAATTCACGCACTCAGACTGTGGAGGACGGGCGGACCGCGATTGTGGGTACTGCGTTAGATCATATAAAAAGAACGGCATCGGGCAATTAAAGACTGCGTTTCAAACTACCACCTCAAAAGAAACCCGAGACCTTCATCTAAGCAGAACGACGTCAAAAAATGTTGCAATGCCGGTGCGACCTATTTTCCTATATATACAAACTCGTTTTAGGGTTTTTAGTGTGTAACTTTTGAGAGACGAACCCTAACTTTAATAGTTCGAGTGTAGCAGCTTTTAGGCCTGTTTAGGGTATCAAAACCCTATTATGACACAGCCTTGAATCCAAGGTTTGAATCAAATGAAGTTGTTCGGTTTTAGTCAAAAACCGCACCAAACCGCACCATGCTCACCCCTATTTAACATGCTAGGCTAGATCCTTTAGTATTTACTTATGATTGCATGAAACTTAGTTTGTAGATCCTTTTAATGTTGCTTCTTGTGATGGATGTGCGCGTTAGGCTTTAAAAAACTAGCCATAAAGTATTAAATTGGCATAGACGTCTAAGGAAACGCGAGTGTGTATAAAAGATACCATCGGTAACAGTCTTCATACTACCTTACCATTAATATGGTTGATCCCTCTTAAGTGTTTTAAATGCACGTAATATACTCTTAGGGGCCTTGTAACAGTCTTTATACTACCTTACTTTTGCGTTGCCTTAACAGAATATTATGTAGACATCGTTTTCGTGTAATTCGTTCATGACTTAGGAAAACCTTACACAGATCATCACAAATGTGACAAAGCAACAAAATTAGGAGAAGCAAACCAAGAAGTAGTGCATGATTAAGTAAATACATTCGTTTATCATATAGTTATCACCAAAGTAGTTTAGATTTATATTTAGTTTAATTAGTTAAAACCAAACCAACCTCTAAAACCTGAATTTTATCTGCTTTCTATAAAATATAAAAACATAAAAATAATCTTCTCTCACCCATTAGACCTCTGTTATATTTTGTTTGAGCCTTCCCAACCTATTCCCCTAGAGAACGATAAAAACCCCCGAGTCTTGCCTTACTACACTACAACGGTTAGGTGCTCTGCCTAGTGAGTTGTAAAACTTCTTGTTGAAGTCTAACGATGACCGCACATCAAGTTTTTGGTGCCGCCGCGTGGGGAATAGTTAGGTTTCAAACTTTATCTAGCTTAGGTCTATTCGCTTGAATCATTTCAAGTGAGATTTTATTTTATTTTTATTAGCTTTCTTTAGTCTATCTTTTCTTTGTTCCCTTTGTTTTATAAATCTTTTTGTTGACCTCCATGGGAGATGAAAATCCTATCCGTACTCTTGGAGATTACTCCAGGCCTAGCCATGAAGGCTATCAAAACACCATTGAGATCCCCAATGGGAATAATGTGATGCCTCTTCGATCTGACACCATCCGTTTGGTGCAAAATGGATGCTCTTTCTACGAACTTTGGTTCGAGGATCCAAACCAACATCTTAATGATTTTCTAAAACTAGTGGACTCACTTGATCTTAATGTTGCAAATAGGGTAATGACGCGCTTGCTTTTATTTTAATTTTCCCTTTGTGATCAAGCTAGCAATTGGCTTGAATGTCTTCCTACAGGATCCATCTCCACCTGGGAGGATCTTACTACTCATTTCCTTGCTCAATTCTTTCTACCGAGAAGGACTGCAAAACTCCAGAATGACATCCTGATGTTCCAACAACATCAAGGTGAATCTCTTTCTGAAGCATGGACTCGTTTCAAGGACTTACTCCAAAAAGTCCCTCATCATGGCATCGATCTTTGGCTCCAAGTCTAAATCTTTTATGACCATGTCAATCCTACCACAAGATGAACCATTGACCAATCGGCCAGAGGTAAGCTTCGTGACAAAACGCCAAAGAATCCTGGGCATTATTAGAGGACATCTCCCTCTACGACAATGAAAGCTGGAATGACCCAAGGGACTTCGCTAAATCGGTCAAGGCGATCTCTTTGCCTCAAGATGTCTCGAGTACATCCGACCGTTGTCTCATCAAGCTTGAAAATCAAGTCCAATGCTTGATGGAAGCTTATCTTGCTACTAAATCATCCATTCAAGTGAACAAAATTTCTTCTTCACGCGAGATCTGTAGTGGTCCCCACGACACTCAGTATTGGATGGAAAATCCCGAGCAAGCTTTTGTTGATTACGTATCCTCGCGTACAGACGAAGCGGATGGCAAGTAGTACACTTTCAAACCCAAGCAAAATAACCTTGGTGACACCTATAATCCATCATGGAAAAGTCACCCAAACCTTAGGTGGAGGCAACCTCAAAATTCCTAAAATAATTTTTCAAACCCACCTAATCGTTTTCAGCCCAACGGTTTGATCCTGAATCGCTGCTTCAATAACAATCCTCAAATTTTTAACAACCAATCAAATCTTGAAGGATTGTTGTCTAACTTCATGGCATCTCAAGATGCTAGATTGTCCAAGTTTGAAGCCGATTTCAAACAATAACAAAGCGAGATGACCAATAAAATTGACATGTTCTTGAAGGCCATCAATGATCGAATGACGAGAGTACTTCCAAGTGACATAATTATGAACCCAAAACTGAGTGATAACTCCACCTCTCCAATTTTGTCTACTCCTTCTTACCCAATAAAGGATCCCCAATGCTCATCCCAAATCCACGGTTCGATCAACACTATCACGATGTGTTCTAAGCAATCGAATAAATCTCACAATGACCAACCTCAAGGTCATGACACAACTGTGGTGGAATGCAAAACGATAGAAGAAGAAGAAGGAAAGGAAGAGAAGGGCGACCCAGAAAACATCAACACCAACCCACCCTCACCACCTGATCCGTCTATCTCATTCATCACCGAAAAAAGTTTGTAAGTTTAATTTGTTCCTTGAATCAATAAACTTAGTTCCCCGGTCATCCAACGTAAAGTTTGTTTGCACAAAAGACAATGATGGAGACGTGATGTTTATTGAAATAGCTAAGAAGTATGATGACCCTTCCGAAGAAGAACTAGGAGAGGATGAAAATACTGTAACAAGAGGATTAGAGATAGAGTACTTTAACATATTTCCAACTAGGAGCAAACTAGCATAACATAAGTACTTACTGTGTGGCCTAATTCCATCCCTGTTTTTGAGAAACCCTATCATTGTAAGAGGATGTCCATTAAACCTTAAGATACCATGCAACATTGGACATGTGCATGTGGATAAATCCTACATAGATCTTAACTCTCCTCTAAATGTCATGACCCATATGTTGTATAATTAGATCACGAGGAGACAACTTTAACCTAGGGAAGATCCTGAGGGCATTAGAGGAATATGCAACTTCATTGGGAGAGTTAAGGGGATGCATATTTTTGTTGGAAACTTTGCTTATGTTTCAGGTTTCATGATTGTTGAGGATATTAGTTCAATCATAGACACTAGACTGTCACAAGTAGTACTAGGGAAACCTTTTGTTAAAATATCCAATATGACTTATGACTTATCATTAAGAGTAGTAAGGTTCATGATTGGGATAGATGAAATTGCCTATAAGATGCCTCATAAGATAGAGCAATATAATTCACTATCAGATTTGGAAAAAGAGCATATAAAATCCGTCTACTTTAGGAATGTTGATCCCACGCCTTGATCGATTCTTTACGTAGTAAAGTGTTTGTCACCTTGGAAGAATCCAAAATAACAAAGATTGGAAAAAAAATTCAAAAGACCTTTTAATCAATTCCCGTCTCTAGCTAAAATACTTGGACCACTTCCATGATTCCTAGACGTATGACTTTGAGTCTAGCTAAAAGACTCTCCAATAAACAAAATCGCTTTTTGGGAGGCATCCCAATTTTTTTAATTTAATGCATTTTAGGAGTGTCTTGTGTGTTTTAATTCTTATTCATTTGTTTTTATATGTTTGGATTATTGTATGATCATGCTTTGTTTTGTCTTTAACCTCGTCTTAATGGCAATCAAAGGTATTTCATAAAATCTGTTAAAGGAAAAAATCTGGTTTCTAAGAACCATTTCAAACATATTATGTTTAGCATTATTCGCGTCTTGTGTCATGTGATTATGATAATTAATCTCAGGTTTTATGCAGTATCTTTGTAGGAAATAACTAATAGAATTGCATGTAGAAATTTTTCCAAGAAAACAAATGTGAAATTCTCACAGTGTCTGGAGTACAGTTAGGATTTTTCATGATGGCGGTCAGTATCTAGTATTGTGAATTTGAATTTTTTTTATTATTTTTGAAAAATAAATTTTGCATAATTTTTAGAATCTGTAATTTTCTTAAAAACCTCTAGAAAGCCTTGATTACGTTAACACATTAGCCCTATGTTTACTGCTTTTATAGAGTCAACCCTAAAAGTTTCCTTGTATATATTATTATCTCACCGATTTTATGCCAAGTGTAGTTGTCTTTGTCTTTGATTTACATGTTATATTTGATGAGAAGAAACCCAGAAGTTCTTAGGAGTTTCATGTGGACGACCCTTGGATGACGATTTAACTAGTTATCATATGATTCTTCTCCATTATTGAGCAAACCAAGGGAGTACTAGTTTCTTTTACTCTTTTCCTTTTCCCTTTATTCGTTATTCGGGTACTTTTAAGAACATTGAGGACAATGTTCATCTTAAGTGTAAGGGGAATAAGCCTAAAACTATTTCTTCAATTGCCATTTGCTTGTTCCTTAAAAATGATGTGTAATATACTGAAACATAGCGTAGAAGGTAATTTTGACCCAATTTAAATTTTTTAATGACGCATACAGACGAAAACTGAGTATTATTAGCGTCTCATGGATAGGAATTATATGACTAGCACTAACATAAACCTCCTCTAAAAATCCACCCAAAAAATATGTGGTTCACCCCTAGATCGTTAGGAATTCCGGTATCCATTTTTGATACCTAAGATAATTTTACCTTTATCTTTCTCGAGTTAAGGAAAGAGTAATTGCATGTGTCACGTTCATGGATGTGTTCGTGCATATGTGATTTTGTCGCCTTTTCTGGAGCATTGGTATCGGTTTATTATTTTATGACGAGTGTACCGTTAGTGTAATTAAAATTCTAGAACTTATTTTTGTGATGCATCCCGAGACCACATAGTGAGTATTAGGATTTGCTAGATAAGAGGCACTATGATGAACCCATGTTTTAATCCTATATTTGTTATTATGGTCACCTCGATCATATAAATATTCCACACCCTTGCCATGCACTCATTTTTAGTACATGATCCTCCTAGTACAACCCTCTGAGCCTATCCTTTCCACGGTTCTCGTAATTTTCTGGTGGACTCTAGATTATTAATGAAGAGCATTATTCACCCTTAACCAATCTGTTAGTGCAAATATTACGATATTTAATCTACACACTCTCATTTGTTTTGATAATGACGAAATTGTAACTTGTAATACATAATGTCAAATGTATAAGTTACTCGTTTATCATATTTTGTCTCAACATACATCAACATCTCTTGACGTCTCAAATCCTCGTATGTTACAACACAGGTTCGTACATGTTTGTTATGTTGCATTATGATCAAACCTCATTTTACATTTTGCACTTTGCATATTTTTAAACACAGGTA
Organism: Tanacetum coccineum; assembly: GCA_026074375.1. Taxonomy (NCBI): domain Eukaryota; kingdom Viridiplantae; phylum Streptophyta; class Magnoliopsida; order Asterales; family Asteraceae; genus Tanacetum; species Tanacetum coccineum. The sequence goes on from BQNB010095465.1 coordinate 24,442, forward strand.
ACTTACATTTTAAGTATATATACATTTTACTTTGACACATTTCTTTAAAAAAAATACTTGTAATTTTACCTCATCAATGACATCACCATATCTTAAAATATCTTACCAAATCTAGATAAAATCTTTCAAGATCACATTAGATTTCATAAGATTTTTTATCACAAAATCTTTTAAAATCCGGATTTTCAAAACTGTGTGCCGGTTCCATGTGTTTACACTGGCCGGTTCCCTTCTACAAGGGAACCGGCAGAACCGGGCTACAGTGCATAATTTGCCAAAAAATAGCAAACCAAATCTCACCATTTACACACCATTTTTCACACATTTTCTCTATGAATCTATCCTTCTCCTAGATCAGTACCAAACACCCATTAAACCCCCTATTTCATGATCATAATGCATCTAACTCTCATTTTTGTTGTAAGCATACACCCAAAATGATTCACCAAATCAAGCATCGAGATCTTGCCATCTATTTCCATCCAACATAAAGCACATACAAATGAAGATCCACAAGATTAAAGATATCATCACAATCATCCACTTGAAGGCTTCCCATCAATGGAAGTTCATTTAGATCACCATTTATTCATTTGCATTTATCAATCAAACACCATGTAATATATAGAGGTTATGTGGGTTATTTCTTGCGGGTTAGAATATGGGTTTTATTGTTGTGTTGAAAGGGATGTTAGGTTGGTTCTACCTTGATCTATAACTCGGTATTTAGCATTGTACCGGATAAAGGGTAAGCGATGATTGGTTGGTTCTACCCGGTGTGTAAGAACTTGGTATTTAGCTTTGCATCGGAAAAAGTATAAGCGACGTTGTGTAAGGTTTTCTTCGCCGATAAGGGAGCTTGTTGATCTAGTAAAGTAACTCTCGAGTTGGGTATTCGGGGAGTGAAGTAGGGCGGAGAGGAGCTCCGTGACCGAACCACTATAAATCATCGTGTTTGGTTTGCTTTCTTGTTTACATATCGTTATCTCTTTACTTTAAAATTATCTTTGTGTTATTGCTTGATGTTTATGCTTGTGTTATGTCAACTTGTTTATTCTATGATTTCTATTATTTATATAGTCATTGACTATATTTGGTATAATTCCTATTAAGTCACGATTGATCGGGCATTTTGATACAAAAAGTTTTAAGATTTTAATCGAAAACGTATTCACCCCCCTCTACGTTTTCAACATATATGAAAAACCTTTATATATATATATATATATATATGTGTGTGTGTGTGTGTGTGTGTGTGTGTCTAAGTATTTTAGAAAAAAATATTATTGAATTTTGTATATTAAGAAGAATTTGTATTGCAAGTAGCCAAGTAATTAGTTATAGGTCTTATTTATCTTGAATCATACATAATCAACCATGGAAGCTTGTAGAGAATAGTAGAGGAGGGAAAGTATTCCAAA
>BQNB010095466.1:5002-25862 GCA_026074375.1 Tanacetum coccineum
AGCGGATACGACATTGGCAAATACCTGCCTCAGTTCCGTTGACTCAACACACTTTATGACAGCTAGGCGTATACCGTGCATGATAACCTATCGGCGACCTACAATCGCCGTCAGCATGTTCGGTGGGGATCTCCGTAGTCGTTCCCCTGGAAGATCTGCATCCACATGATGAGGCACATATGATCTGTTAGTATTACTCCCTTACAAAACAACGTATAACAAGGAACATGTTAGAACTGAATCACTTATTGGGCAATGTCTTGCTTGGGGTACGGTTGCGGTTTCGCATACGACAGCGGATCCGGGTCACTCACACTTTTCGCAGCAGTTGGAGCTCCCTGTGCAGAAGGTGTGGAGGAGATGGATCCCGCACCTAAACCCATTGCAGCTAGGGATTTCCCTCCGTAGGCACTATGTGCGGGGCTGGACACATGATCTTTCCTCAACACCTTGGGCGGTGCATTCGCCTCCGCCTTATCATTAGCTTTTTTGCGGTGCATCTGCTTCCGCCTTTTGTTCACGGGGGGCCCATGGTGGCCACCTCTTCCTCCAGACCTGTTTCTGGTATGACCTTCGCGGTCGTTGCATGTCCTACAGGGGGAATTTCCTGCGACAGTTCATCCTGTATTTGCTCCTCTGTCCTGACTCCCTCAGTATTTGGCAGAGGAAGGTCTTTGGTGGCAAAATCCAGCGGTGATTTCTCCACAGTGGAGGGTGTTTCGGAGGATCCTGACGCCCCGGTTGTGTCCATGTCTATGACACGATTGGCTGTGGCAGTCAATAGCGGCACCTCATGGGCGGCACAGGGTCGGGTCGGGCTTCACCTTGGTAGGATTCGGGGCACTGATCAAATTGAACAAGTCCATATCTGCATTCAAAAAAGAATTGTTAGTATATATTCCTAAAAACGAGAAAAGTAAACAAATTTATAAACACCCACCCCGATCATCGTCATAGGAGAAATGTGTATACCACGTCGTCCCCGAGAAGTATCTCCGACATAAGCCTAACTCAGGCATAAAGTAGCTTCAGAATTTGTTTTTGAATAGGGGTGCGGCATGTGTTTAATGTTGTTACGTCCAACGCAGAATCGAAGTCTGGTGGGGGCATCCCATCTTTTGGGGCACCGGTGCGCCATGCCACGACAGTTGGAAATACTTTCTCATCCACCCAGAAGAAACAATTATTCCAGTTTTTTAACAAGTCAATGGGTTTGGTGTAACATTGCGGGGTGTTCTTCCCTGGTCGCTTGCTAAACGACATCCACCCCGAGTTGTAGGACGGTATGTAAAACACACAGAATAAGTTTAGTGTGAGGATTATGTTCAGGGCACGACAGGTGATTTCAAAGTGACTCACTTTGGCCGCGCCTATTACGGAGAGTTGTAAAAGGTGAATTTGGTAATATCCAAGGATGTCAAAAAGGAATTGTGAAAGGGGGATGCGATAGTTTGCGAATTCGAAGAATTTAGTGTACACACCGACTTTGCCCTCTAGAAAATCCACAATGGTATCCTCTGGGTCGGGCATCTCGGGGTGCAAGTCCTCTAGAATACCTTATTTCGAGGTGAACTCCAAAAGATACTCTCCGGAGATGGTTGATACGGCGTCATCTAGTTGTATTGTATCCCTACGCATTTTTATTAGTTTTACAAAGTGGCGTGGCATACTAACCTGTGGTGGTGAGATTATGTGGCAATTAGTAGCGTGTGCGGCTGTGTGTGCGAAAATGGAAGTTTGATTTGAAAACTATGGAAACATGCACAGTGACCATTTCTCTTATTTTAACTATGTCCTCGGCAGTTATGCCTAACTAGATGTTAGACACGTGTCCTCCACTTATTCTTTTGAATGGCTAAGATCGAGGGGTAGGTGAAACGATTATGGGCCCACACGTCCCATCATTTTAGTCGTCTCGCCGTTTTCATATAAATGTCCCTTTTATTGCGCTGCAAACCCTCGGATGCGGTTTTTCGAAAATTAGTGTATCCAGGAAGTTCGTGTTTAAGTCTAACAACCATGAACGCGATCCAGACCACACCACAAACCTCCTAGACTGGGGGACATGATTGACGTAATAGTAGGATTTGGCCTAACCCACTTTATCTATTATGGGCTTAGTAGCCGATAAAGGGCCTCCAGCCCACGCACCATCGGCGGTCACGGCCTCCTTGACCTATCGTTAGCGGCAATCAGTCCGCTGTCCATAAGCTGCAGTATTTTCCACAAGTTTATCTTTAAGAAAGGATAAAGAATCAAATAAGAATACTGCTTTACTTATTTAAATAGGTTAGAATAATTCAGAAATCCCTATAGATATCGTGTATCTTGGGCCGAAAGTGTGTGGAAACCCTAGAGATTATTCCATTACCTATAATAGAACGCAATTATCATCAATACAAGTATCGCATAAACCCTAATTACATTCAATTACTCCCCAAAGTTATGTACTTACTCTCACGTCGGAGTCTAATTGTGGGATCCGTTCCCACGATAAGGTTAACGGTGTTTTATTCCTTGTACAGGGTCCTTCCAATAGTTCACTTGATACAAGAGCAAGGCACTTCATACCCGAATAGCAGCCTATTCGGACCAAACAAGACCCGACCTAACTTTTGTATCAACAAACGTATTAAACTAGGACAAGATTCCACAAAAGGTGTAGATCGACGGGAACACCTTGATCCTGGGTGCCTTTTGGCACCAGCCATTGACCACCCCACAAGGAATATCTCCGACGACTCTCCTGGCCCGGAGGAGCACCACCTGGAGTGAGACGAGCCGAGACTTAACCCCCGATCTCTTATTCCACAAAGTCTCTCCAGTGTACCTATATGTTTTGCGGAGGCGGGTACTTATCTGAAGCAAATGTTAATGGGACTCGAACCCTGGTTTTGTTGACTGAAGCACGAGAGCTCCACCCATTGGACTAATGCTCCAGTTGTAACGTAGAGACAAGATTAACAACGTAATGTTCAGTAACTTTACTTCTCTTTGTCAAAAGGATAATGAGAGAATATGGAGGATAAAAATAAGTGATAGAATAAAAAAAAAAGATCCCCCTTGTCAGGGATCAATCTATTACTGCCATCCCAGTAGGCTCCAACCCAGCCTCTACCATCTCCTGCTCCGTGTGTAACCCTAACACCAAGATAAACCGTCTCTATGTCATCCTTCTCCTAACACCTCCTAACTAAAAACACAGCGTATTCATAACATCCAACCCCATCTCTGTATCACTCATCCTGCAAGTGCTGAGAAACTTCAGGATAAACTCATAGACCAAAGGTGCTCGGATCCTGAATAGTCTCCTTCAAGCATGACTCATGAACACCTATTGCCCCTCTCCAGAATACACCATCCTTAATCTCACTGCCAGATCCTGCCTCATCTTGGGGGTCAATCCCTTAAAATCTAATACATGAACCCGGTTAACCGATCTGCTCCATATCATCTCAAGCCTCTGCTCGTAACTATGCCTAATCCCTTGTACTACTCAATCTGGTATCTAAGCCAAGGGTGTCTTTGATCAGCAGTTGGTAATGGTTCCATATCTAAAAAATTAACTAAATCAGTAAACATTCTGTGTGAGGTATAATACGGCGTATTCATAGAAGGATACGTCGCATGTAAGGGTCTAAGTTCAATACGCCGTATGTCTATAAGAGGATACAGCGTATGGGAGTTAAAACATAGACCCTTATATTAGGTTAATACGCCGTATTCAATTAACTGGATATGCCATATTGAGGTTAAAATTTGGGTAAAAATTGATGCATTATGCCATATCCAATGAATTGAATACGCCATATTGCTTCTGCAATTAGAATTGAAAAAGGTTGTTTTCCCTTATTCTACCCAGTTTAACCCAATCTTATTATCACGCTATGTTCATTAAGCTTCGATATCACAAAAGGAATGGGGAAACATATAGTAGTCATATTAACACTAAATTAAGAATCTAAACCCTAACCCTAATTCATAATCGAAAAAGAGAAGGGAATAGAATGAATCATTACCGTTTGAGATTAAAGTGCGCGGTGAAAATTTTTGATTGTGAGTAAAAAAGTGTGAGTGAAACGATCCGGTGTATTAGCTGGGTTTTTATACCCACGCTTGATACGCCGTATAGGGATTTGTTTGATACGGCGTATCAGACATTAAATTGATACGACGTATAGGTATAGCTATATATGCCGTATGGAAACCAACTTTTCAAAGTTTTGACAAATAAGAACGTACCTTGGCCTCCGCAACTTTTGTATGAGAACCATCCTTGTAATACAGCTTAGGGTCGAACAGAATGCCAAACGGCACATACAAATTTATAATGAGAAAGAATAGCATTCCGTTTACGTAATAATTCCAGATCACGATATTTACTTTTAAGTTTATGACAAAACTTCCCGTTTCAAAAGTTTTAATGATTTTATCGTGACTTGTTTCAGAAAGCCTATTTGACCCATGCGTAATTTTATTGCCCTCTAAAGATTGTTCTATATCGATATCATTATCATCGTTGTCTTTTTCCGATTTTAAATCATCGGGATGAATAATGTTGAACAGATCATGAAAGCGTGAAACATTCTCTTCATCATATTTAGACAATGATGTTTCATCATTTAAATTAAATTCATCGATATATTGAGGGTTTAAAATTGGTTCAGTTAAATAATCTGATTTAGACGTTCGAGCATCATTGTAAACAATGGCTGGAAATTCATTTTCAAACTCTTTAAAGAAGTCTAAATCATCAATATAATCAATAGTAGGGTTGGGTGATGCAGGCATATTGTTATTGTCATTTTTTGAATCCGTTTTTAAATCATTGACAAAAATTATTTTATATGAAAATGAATTTTCATCAAAAATTACCGTGTAATCTTCATCGTCGGATTCGTCTAATGATATTCTGAAGTCTATCTCGTTTTTGTTAGGAGGACATACCGTGGGCTCAGACGGGATTGCTGTTAATGTATTATCAAAGACTATGGCCGAGAATTCAGTTTCGAAGTCAATAAAATAGTCGTCCTCATCTTCATAGTTTTCAATTTTCCAGAACGTGGCAGTTTGCCAATTAAACGTTCGACTATGTCTTCGAGCTTTTTCTTCTTCAAGTCTGATGTATTCCTCCATGGTGATATTTGGGTCGTCCATTTTTACCTGTAATCAACTTGCAATAGAGAAAAAGGTGAAATGGACCAATACATCGTATTCAGTAGACTGAATACGTCGTATTAAGCAATGCAGGAATTAAACAAACACACAATGCAAATAAATACAAACAGAATTTAAATAATTAGATTACACTAAACTAAACTAAAACTCTAATAAAAACAAGAATTAAACAACTTCACTCCTAGGTAGCGGCGCCAAAAACCTGATGTGTTGTCGTGTAGGGTCAATTATTTGATTATCAAGTTTTAAATTTATATTTAGCCGACAAACCTAAAACAACACTTTAACGAGCAGTGTACCCGATCAAGATGAAGTTTCGCGGTAAGTAGGGTGTCGAACACTATGAGTGAAACGTTAATTTTAAATTCTATCAGTATTTTAATTAGACTATTTACTGGTTAAACCTATGCTATATACGTTGTCTAATGATATGGGGGTTTTCAGCCTGAGAGACTGACACAGGTTTGGTGGAGACAAATATCAATTCAATAAACAATAAACACAAAAGGAGAAGATCAGAAGATAGAAAACCAGTACAAGCCAAATGATAGAAAACTGTATTAGCCACATTAAATCCGGTTCAATGTCGGTTTGTTTGTTTTAGTGCAATGATTTACTTATCTCGAAGCGGCATATCATTCTTAAGACTTAGGCGGGTCATCATCCTAAGACCTAGACACGATTAATCTTGTCACAATTAACGCGTCCGCATAAAGCATCCTTTAGTTTAATTATAATCTATCTTAAGGAATCAAAGTAGTGGTGATCCTGTTAAAACCATAGCTCAACGGGACTTTACCCACTTATTGTTTGACGATGTTTTATATATTGGTAGTCCACTATTCAAATCTTTATCAGTTAATTAAGAGCATGATTATGCTGAAACATAAACGGGTCACCTATCGGTTCAACTAAGCTCATAATTCAAAGACAAAGACAGAACGTTATTTGTGATCCTATTGGTCTTTTTTTTTTTTTTCAGTAATATAAATCTCGATATGGAGGAGTATACCGTTTCTAGAATTTACTTGGTACGTATCATTAGATCCAGTTGAATGATATGTCGCATATTCAAACACATAAACAAGTATGAGGTGATAAACATAATTAAACAATCAACGATAAATTAAGAAATCGATTTTAAAACAAACCAAACATTGAACTTTCATTAAGATAGCTAATACCCGAGGGTATTAGCCCACAACCATTGTAATTATACAAGCGTAATCAAACAATGAAAATCGAACGATTAAGAGAGTAAAAATTACACGATGTCTTCTATGGATTCATGATCAATGCTTGACCTTGGTGGTTGATCTTCTCTTTTAAAATTCGTCTTCAATGAGTATGGTATAAAGAATATGATATTGCACACTGAAAACTCATTTTTGAGTCTTTTATTTATAGTGTCTGAAAAAAACTCGATACGCCATAAGCCGTATCCGGATAGGTCGATACGGCGTATTGGGCTGGATTATTTGGAGTGCGCGCTATGTTCTCAATCAATTAGTGATATCTTTCCTAATTTACTTTATTTACTGTATCATCAAATAGTTATCTTCATGGATACGGCGTATGTAAACAGAAGGGATACACCATATTGGGAATTGGTCAAACGCGTTTTCTTGTGAAGTCTTGGCGTTGATACGCCGTATCTTTTTAGTTGGATACGGCGTATTGGTGAGAAATCAGCAATCTTCAAGTATCTTCGTTTTAGCTCTAAATTATGCGCCTTTTAGCTTGTCTTCACAAAACACTCCTGAATTACTGTATTTATCAACTTTAAGGCAATTAAGTACCAAATCATGCAATAATTATATAAAAGTGGGCAAAACAGATGGGATAAATGATATAATAAAGTGATGTTATTTGATATCATCAGGTCTACTGGATTGCGATGGAGCTGCTGCAGAGCTTTCTATAACTAAGTTGTCGCCGCCTGCAATGAAGAAAAAATAAAATGGCCTATAAGTAAAAGGAAATAATCTAAACAACCTCATACAAAATCATCTGGTTATTGGGGATAAAATGATAAACCAACAAATGGTTAGTGTGTATATTATAGAAAAAAAATCTTTAATGTTATCAATGAGTAACTGAAAAACAGGTTTAGAACATACGTTTTATGTGTATTAATAATATCAAGCACTATAAAACATAAGGGTTAAAAATACTTGTAACACCCCCAAAATAGGTTGCAGCGAAAAGGTGACCGGGAGTGTTACTTCATGATACAATAGCACAAGATATAAGAAAACGACCTCTAAATGAGTCGTTTGAAATATAATCTCGTTGATTTAATTCAAATTTAAATAGTTATAACATTTGTCCCAAAGATGCATCAAAATAAAAGACTAAAATAATACAACAAGATTGCTAGTTTGAATGCAAGTAGAAAACCATGAATGTAATCTTGTAAAATTTGGACTCCAATGCACATCAAGGAAAGTGTGTATGACAATATAATAAATACAAAGCACACACAAAATGCGTTTACTACGGTCTAAGCTCATGATACAGAAGCGTTATCAATAATCAAGAATAAATGCCCATACAAATGCCCTACCCGGAACACCCGTAAAGTAACTCAAATGGAATTTTACCCGTTTGACATGTACTTATTCAAACCGGACGGGGATTTCAACCCCAATATGTGTATTCACAACATTCATGCTTACTGCTTACTACTTACTGCTTACTGCTTACTGAGTGATTAACGGTTCATGATAAAGGGCGCACTGAAAGTCATAGGTTAATGGGTACTTAGACCAGTCCGTAAACGAGTAATTTTTACTTGTATTCAAACGTAAAAATGAGTAATGTAATCTCACCCCAAAGTATTTAAAAACAAGTATTAAGTAAAAGTGGGGTTATGAAATCTCACAAAGTCGTGAAAAGTAAGCGCATTGTTATAAAATAAACGAGTATGTAACCAATCATGTAAATGAGTTTGTAAACGAGTATATAAACGAGTTTGAAATCAATCATGTAAATGAGTTTGTAAATGAGTATGTAACAGAGTTTGTAAACGAGCATGTAAAAGAGTTTATAAATGAGCATGTAAACGAGTAAGTAAACAAGTTGTAAGCGAACATGTAAACGAGTTTGTAAACGAGCATGTATTCTCCCCCAAAATAGTTCAAAACAAGTAAAATAGGGGCTATGAGATTCACCTTAAGTGATGGTATTGACTTTAGAAAAATCAACAAGGAATGTCGTCACAGAAGACCGGTATGCAACCTATTTAATTATAGATCAATTTAGAATAACGCAAGTAAATATAAAATAATGCACTATATTTTATATTGTTATATCACCACCTAATAGTTTTAGTTTTAGTTATTAGTCAAAATAATGTTTACGTTCAGTTCATCATTTAATTTCCAAGTATATACTTTTGTAATATATCCTAATTGTCTGAAAATTAATTATAGTCTAGTTTGCTTGATTTACTATTTTTACAACGTCAACTTATTTTATAGAGTAACTAGTTTATAAAATAATATTTATAAAGTTTATAACGCGTATAAATATTATATAAGTGATATTAAATTATTTTCTAAGGTTTTTATAGTCCAAACGGACCCGAAATCACCATTTCTAATTCCTAACAACAACATACTTAGTAAAAAGTGTGCAAGAAATTTTTATGACATTTTCTGAAAAATAGTCCAAGTTTGATGGGGATTTACTCCTCCGTTTTACACTTTCGGGCTTTAAAAACTCGTGATATTTTACCGAAAAATCATTCCAAGCAAGTTTTTAGTTTTATACATTAGCCGGTTCGGATCCGTGAGGGGTCAAAATTACGAAAACTGAATATGTCAGATTTGTATAGAAAAACTATTTTTTCGGTATTGTTACTAATCTTGTTTTGACCACATCTCCTTCGTTATATGTTCGTTTTTCGAGTTCTTTATATGCACGGCTTCGTAATTAAGTGTACTGGCATATTTTTAAGGTTTTAACTTGCCAAAATATTCCTAACTCTACTGTTAACTTCGGCTGTTTTAAGGGGTATATATATACCTTAAAAATTTATAATCTAACCTCATTTTTATACAACAAAACCTTCTAACTATTCACCTCAACTTTTCATAATCAACAACATTCAAAACTAACCTTATCTCATTTAAAATCTTCACAACATAACTGATTATGAAACACTGATATTAAACTATAACACTAAATAAGTTAGTTCATGAACAACAAAATTAACAACATGCTTAATAATTAAATATGTAAGTGCTGTTTTTGATTTCATGAAAATCCTTTTTAAAAGTAACTAGTTGGTGATATAACTATATAATCAAGATATGTACAAATAAAAATAATGTAAGTATGAAAAAATGTTAATCTAGATTCATGTGTATGAAACTCAAAATGTAGATAGGTATGCTTACAACGATGATGAACACAAAATGTAACCCTAGGCTTTGAATTTTAACCCAAAACTTATAAAAACCCAACTTGAACTAGATGAGACCCTAGCTTAATCTTGAAAACACTTTGGAACACCTTATAAATGAACCTTGAACACCCTTGTATTCTAGAAATATCAAAAAAATGAGATACAGTGGAACCTTAAAACTCTTATGTTGAGTCGTGGCCTAGTAAGGTGAGAAAAAGATATTTGTTTGATCTTGGTGAATGAAATGAGGATACTAGTGAAGTGTTTCTTATATAAAAGGTTAGCTAGCTTGGTAAAAATATCTAGAAAAACATAATCAGCAAAGATGGTAAGGTGTGTAAGTGATTAGAGAAGGAGAGGGTGTGGGTTTGTGTAAGAAAATATGGAGAGTTGCTTGAGTAAGTAATTGTGTAAGTTAGTTAGTGAGGGTTGGTAAATAATTTAAGCTAGCTAGATAATATATAGGTAGTGTAGTATAACTTGCATTATTGGTGATATTTTGTGTATACTACATATATGGCCGGTCGATATAAGTAAAATGAGGGAGGGAAATATTTAATTTTTTTGATGACGTATAAGTATCGTGGGTATTGGTAAATGTGATATAGTTTACGTGCATGCATAAAGGTTTAAAATGAAAAACGTAAGCGTTTTACGTAAAGTATAAAAATAAAATATGAAAAGTTATAAATTATCTTCGTAATAATTATATAACACTTATTTGACGTAAACTTATATTTGTTTAATGCCGGTTTACGTTAATTGTTGATTTTCGGTTTACGCGATTTAACTTAACGGTTATAAATAAAAGTAAATACGTAAAGGTCAAAAGTAAATAGTTTTAAGTTTATTTATGTAAAATGTCCGAAAAATATGGATTGTCACAATACTAAAAATGAGGCGTTCATGCCTGTGCGTTGCACCGGGCTTGTTTTTTTGGGAAAAGTAAACTTTTACTTATGTGAAGCATCGTATAACTTTATACTTGTGCGCTGCTCATAGGGTGTGCGTAAGTGTTTAGGCATAATGTTGGTGTTTAGGTTTTACTCAATGCGGTTTGTTTCAAAGTCTGGTCAGGGTCAAAAGTTACATTCTCGAGCGTGATTCTATTTGATTTCGAGTTTCTCTAGTTAAGGAATTTGGGTGTGGGTCAATTTGACTATCTGTAGGGTGTTAAAAAAAACCTGTTAGTTTAACTGTTTTAACTAACCATAGTTAAAGCAAAACTTAAAGGTTTTAATAAGTTTTAAACTTTTTCTTTAAACTACCATTGTGTTGTGGGTTGCTTCAAGTCTTAATCTTGATAAAATTTTAATGAGCATTAATCTATGTAGTTTAAGTTGCAAATTTTCAAATATAGTAAATTTAGTATTGATTTTTAGATCACATATTCAAGCCCGTGCGATGCATCGGCTTTGGTTTTTGATAAAAAATTAATCTTTTGCGTATATCAACTTTTTATAATCATAGTTAACCTTTAGACCAACAATGCTTTGTTTTTCTTGTTATCCATATGAGCGAGACCAAAAGGTTTATTTGCATTGCATTTGTACAATAATCACATGTCCACAAAAGAATTATATATCGTTCCACATATCTGTCATAAAAAATTAGTAGAAACCATCAAAATCATCACATACAATTAATAAGTTCTCTTCAACGATGCATTACTTAGTTCACGGACATAGTTATTTCTCTTCGAAAAGTGCTAATATTATGAGTTCAGTTGAACTGAGGAGAAAAAATTAAGTGAATTTTATAGTATAGAAATTGAAGTCATGAAGTTATTAAACACTTTTATTGAACTGTTTAAATTTAAAAATGATATAATTACATCTTTAATATATGTGAATTTTTCTACATGATTTGTGAACTTATTGATATTTGATGGACTCTATATAGAAGCTTATATTTTTTAAGGATAGTGGTCATTTTAAGTAGTGTTGATAGTTTGTTACATTTATAAAAACATAACATTTTAATTATTTAGAGAAAATATTTAACATAAAATAAAAAAAATATGAAATCTAACTTAGGAGTTCGTATGAATTTTACTGTTTTTTGGTTAGTATACATTACAAAAGGTCCAAAATAAATTCCTAACATTAGGCTAAAACAACACTTAATAACCTTCTACCTGCTAATAGCCATAACCTCTTTATATACTATAAAACCAACTTAGATTACATATGGAGGTAATATGATAGTTACAATGAATGCGTGTGACGTCTCATCCTCACTTTAAACTTGCGATATGATTCTGTAATCTCTACTACTTTATAAAGCATTTAACCAATTTCTAATATTAAAAGTACTTAAAATTTTAAGTAAAAAGATTACTATAAAAGGAAGGCTTAAAAATCTAAGAAAATATTGTTCCAACACATGGTCAAAGTCATTTTTTCAATAGCTTTACGTTACATCCTAAAAATTAAATGAATTTAATTCGGTAGATATGTAAGTTGTAACTGCCCATTGCTTTTAACGACCAATTTAATTATGTATACTTAGAAATTGTAACATCCCAGGGCTTGTAATGGTCCATTTAATTTTGTATAATTGTAAGTTGTAACATCTCATTGCTTGTAGGCTCATTTAAACATCATCACCATGTATATACCCCCATGCAGCAGCCTATATATACCAGACTTACTTGACATTTTCATTTCATCTTCAAAACAACATCTTTCTAAACAACAATTTCTCAAACATCTAAAAATGAAAGGCTTACAATCTTGGTTTTGAGAACACAAGCTTACTAGCATTGGTTACATATATATATATATATATATATGGGGGGCTTTTTTTTCAGAACCAATCTTAGTGCGAGAACTGACAGAACCACCAAAAACATACATGCACGCCTTTTAAAAATAAAAAAAATACATGAAAATCATCAATAATCGTAAGAATCCACCTATGTTCTTCAGTATCATCATGAACTCTTCCTCTTCTTTCACAAAAACCTTACACACGACCGCAATATTATTGTTGCACGCCTTATAAGGTACTTACATGCACACCTTTAGAAAAATTTGTCTTCCAATTTCTTATCAAATTCTTTAGAACAACTATGTTTTTTTAAAACATATATGTTGTTTTTAGAACATATGTGCAAAAATACAATTATTTAAGGGTGCATGCTTGTTTTTCGGTGGTACTGTCTGTTCTAGCACTAAGAATGGTTTGAAAAGAAAGTCTTCACTTCTATATATATATATATATATATATATTATATATAGATAGTTATATATACTATTATATATCATCTTCTTTTATAACTAACATTATAGACAATGGTACTTATTAAAAATTTTATGTGTGTAGGAACAATATGGGCAACAGCAGTTAGAGCATCATTGGCTTACACAAGCTCTAAACGAGCTCTTTTTAAGCCTAGCATGAGGCTTATTCATGCCAGGTTGTGACTAATTAATCACCTTTTATTTATTTCTATAACTTTTACTTGGTTGTTTCTAAAGTTTGTTGTTTTTGAAATCTAGGATGCATGCACAAGCTTTGACATTGGTCGTGTATCGGTGGCGGCATGTACCCCCAATTTTGGAACGAGTGAGAAGCTGATCATCAGACCATTCAGAAACTAGAATATATGAGGGCATATACCAGGTCTAAATCGGAACAATTTACCTCGTATCTAAAATAAAGATTCACATAATATGAAGCTAAGGTCTACAAAAGATCCCCCAGACATTCACATTATGTAGTGATTATTCACTATTAAAAATAATTATTGAATTTGTCCATGTTTATTTCATTTCCTAAATCTTAAAATTAATAAGCCAATACTCATTAAAAACGTGTACCGCTTAAAACCATCATTGTAACGGCCTCCAAGAATTATTAAAAACGTGTAACCGCTTAATATCATTACTATCAATAATGATTATTAATAATGTGTAACCGCATCCATAATATAAATCCACACAAACCATTTCATATCTCCCACAGACAAATATTTTTTGTTACAGCACAAATAGTCTCTCAATATACCTTCACTTTCACTCCTAAACTCTTACTGGTACTTACTGCAGAGATTATTTATCTTTAGAAAAACGCTTAGCCGGATAACATTTGCTCGCCGCAAAATATAGTCACAGGGTACCCACCGCCGCATTGCGCGGGTACCCGGCTAGTTGCTTCATAAAGTGTGTACACAACCTTCCTATTTTAACGCAACTAACATCAACATATTTTGTAAACATAATTGCTCCAAAATGTACTGGAACCAAATCTATGATGTTGAAGACAAAAAAGAACTTAGAAGCTTTTACTTACATATTGCATAGTCGAAAGCAGTGCAGAAAGAAGGAAAATAGCTAACCTTGACTTTAACCTCATCGGTAATATATATCCATAAGTACTAGAAATGAAATGAATTGTGTTATTCCTGAAATATAAATCCATATAGTCAAAATCCCAAGTTTTTTTCATTGTATTCTAGTCTGTAAAGCTTAAACCATCGATCATTCATTGCTTGAACCGGTCTTGCATTAGCATCATCCTCATGTCATGGCATAAGGTTGTTGAACATAGATCTATATCAAAATTGCAAGTTGCAACATAAAAAGTATGTAAAACTCATTGTGTGGATGACTTCACAAATATGTAAGGTGTGTATCACACCATCACCATCAACTCTTAGGATCCCTGAAAAAAGAAACATTTTCATTTTTAAAAACTTAAGTTGAAATACTCATCTTTCATAAGGACTAAAAATCTAAGCTACGCCAACCTTTGTGCCTTATGTAACAAGTCTTGCACCAAGGGCAGGACTGATTACCATCTCTCCTATATTGGTACCTCTTTAGTCATCTTTGGTGTAATGGATTGCGATGGAGCTGCTGTAGAGCTTTCTGTAACTAAGCAGCCGCCGCCTGCAATGAAGAAAAAATAAAATGGTCTATAAGTAAAAGAAAATAATCTAAACAACCTCATACAAAATCATCTGCTTATTGGGGATAAAATGACAAACCAACAAATGGTTAGTGTGTATATTATAGAAGAAAAATCTTTAATGTTATCAATGAGTAAATGTAAAACAAGTTTAGAACATACGCTATTATGATGTTTTATGTGTTAATAAGTAAGATATGTAGCAAGATACTTACTCGGTAATATAAAGTCGCATTCCTGTCATGTAGCCTATTTAAAATCCTCAATTTTACCAATGATACAACAGCCTGAGGTTGAGCTTCTGTATTGTGTTCTAAGGAGTGAAACGATTCCATTGATAACAGAAATTAAAAAGATTGAGTGTATAACTTCGTACAATTCTTGTAATTAATAATATTCGTACGTTATAACATCAAATAATTAATACTTTTTAGTATCAAATTCCCTATGAAAATACTTATAATCGTGTTATAAATGTCTGAAAACATTACTTAATTGCTTATATTTAGTTTTCAGAAGCAATTCGAGCATTTAAGCAAAAGACGCGAGATTTAGACGTGGAAATCATTCAAGTAAGAGTTCAAGGCTAGTTACGGCGTAACAACCCCAAAGAGATTACACCGTAACAAAGATTAATGAAGAAATGAGTCAACACTACCTTTATGGCGTAAAAGCTTCGTCATCATTATGCCGTAACACATCTCATAGAAGAAGGATGACTCATCCGTGTCAGCATTACGTCGTAACATGCACTATATGGTTACTTTGTAACAAGATTTAAGCCTGCAAAAGATAAGTCCAACTCAGCATAGTTACGGCGTAACACCTTCATAATGATTACACCGTAACATAGTCGATACCTATAAAAAGAGGGCTTGGACGGCTTATTCAGCATCACTAACTTCACCTCTTCATAACACAGTACCAAGTGGCGAACAAGGCCTCTAGAAGACGAAGCATTCCACCAAGCAGTCCAAGGGAGGGTCACTTTACTCATTTTTAGCATTAATCATTTATAAACGCCGTTTGTAAGAATTATGATTTATCAATCCAATATATCTTTATTTAATTCTTATCTAATTATTGCTATGAATGGCTAAGCACTCCTAGTGCTGTCCTAGCCATGTATTTACTATTGTTGTGATTGATGTTTCTTGTTTATTTATGGTTTCATTGGTGTTGAGATAAATTTACGTGGGATACTTGGGCTTGGTAAAAGTGACCTCAGCGGTGATGAATACTGAGTTCAGCTTGGTTCCTCCGGAGCTTAATCCTTCGTCTCCTAGCTAAAAATAAGAAATAACACCGTTAGCTTGCCTCGAGGTGTAAATTCAGGACCAAATCCGGTGTGAGAGTAAGTATGGTGATATGAGATAAATGCGGAGAATATAAAGTATGGTCCAGAGTAAGTGTTATATGTATCGTCCTGGGGAAATGAGCTCTCCCTTTATACTATTTGGGATTCACTACAAGACATAACCGTAGGGCTCTCTCTTGGTACAAACTGTCAACTACGTGTCATTTCAAGGACTGTACTCCTTTACAAGGACTGTACATTTTGTTGGATTGTCCTTTGATACCGCTGGATTAGGACGGAGCTAATAACTCTGAACCTGATATGTCCTTCGACACACCAGCTTCTCTGGAGTTCTGGTGGGTGACTCTGGACCTGACGTGTCTTTCGACAAGTCAGCTTTGGAGTATTTATTTAGCTTTAACCCGTGCTAGTTTGGCAGGAGTATCTAACTATATCTCTTCTTCGGATATTCTAGGGGAGACTATACCTCATTATGTTCCCTCAGTCTAGTATCTGTCAAGCTAGATTGTCAGTGCTAGACTTAAATATGCCTTGTGTCATTAATGTTCTGCCTATGCGGACGTGGCGTGTTTTTTGTCCATACGCTTTCTTTGCAACGTGTCATGTGATAACTTCCCAACCGTTGTGTTTTTTCCTTCTTTCCCTATAAATATCAGCCTCCTTTTTACTTTTTGCTTTACCTTTGTTATAGTAAAAACACACATTGTTTCCGGAGCTATCGTTTTTGCTTTCAGCCGCTGCTTACTTTGCTCCGGATTCTTCCCCTTCCTAGGTATCTTTTTCTTTCATTCTTACTTTTTTAATTATGGCTAAAAAGATATGGAAATGTACCATTGTCGACTTACCCAGGATGACATAAATGATTTGGTCATTAAATATAAGATACCGCGTGATCTCCACCCTCGGCTACCCTTAGAAGAATTTGTGATATCCGAGCTTCCAGACGATGCCATTGGTATTTATCTTCGGATGCTTGATTTTTCTGGTGTTCGCATTCCTTTTTCTTTGTTCCTTTTGGCCCTTATCAAACATTACAAAGTCCATTTCTCTCAGTTGGGTCCTCTAGGTCTTAATAAGGTGATTACTTTCGAAGTGCTTTGTCGATCTTTACAGATAGAACCGACGGTGACTTTGTTTAGGGTTTCCAAACGTTATGCAAACAGGGTGAGTGGTTTTCGTTTGCCAAGCGCCGTGATCCTTCTCTAGTATGTATTGATGATAACCGCTCTTGCATGAAGCACTAGAAGAGTTGGTTCTTTTTAATTGATCGGCGAGCTATTTCAGGTTCTATGGTTTGGAGACATCTAAGTGCGGCCATTGATGATCCAAGGCCCGTTGCTGGTTCTTTCAATATGGCTGATGTGCAAGACCCTCTTTGACCGGTCAACTGAGCGTTTATTACTACGACCCTAATGGCGAAAACCCTTTGGCGATTTCAAACATACCGACCTTAACTATTTTTCTTGTTCTAATCTGATCTTCATCCTTATTTTAATCATGTCTGTCGCTTGTTTACCCATGATTAACATGTGGTAACATTGATTTATTTGGATTGTGGATTGGTTTACATCAAAGTCGTTTTGTTAAGGTTCTTTTACAATCGTTCTTTAGGGTTTTCTTATAATTGGTGCTTTCCTTGCATGATGAAAGTCGGTTAGCTGTATTGAGTACTATTTATTCATGCCTTAGTTAATGCTAAGGACCTCGATCTAAGATTTACGGGGATCTCAAGTTACTTTGTCGATTATCTTGTTTTTTTAGGGTTTTTAGGGTATCGTATTTTTAGGGTTTATTTTATTGTCTTGTTTCTGCTATGGATCGACGAAAGACTCCTAATAATGGTGTGGAATTATTGCATAATGTTGCATCAAGTATGAGTAGTATGTCTGGGAAAGGAGACGTCGGTGTCTCCCAACCACGTATGCCGATTCGGGTTACTCAAAACCCTAATTCTGGTTTGATTCGATCAAGGGTTTCTGAAGAACAAGCTGAAGGAGTTTCTGATGGTACACAATCGAACTCACAATATACGGTTTTAGAAAACCCTAATGTTGAACCGAGTGTTAATGAAACGGGAAATTCTTCTGATTTTGTCCCTAAATCCTTACAATCGATGTGTGGTTCTATTGTTCAAACACACAACATTGATGATGTTGCAAAGTTATTTGGTGTGCCCCTCAATACTTTGAAGGATATTGATAATTTTGTTCAAGATCTTCGGTTGGGTAAACGCGAGATTTGGCCATTACTAAGTAAGGAGAAAGGCCAAGAGATCATGGATATTGTTTGTAGCATGTATGTTATTTTGAGTGAATCTTTTTTATTTGATTTGGTTATGCTATTATGAAGCATCGTAAGTATGTTAGGGATGATGGAAGTCCAAAGGTGAGTAACTCTTCTCCTTTGGTATCTCTTACTGCTACTATTAACATGCCTCGAGGGCTGTGTAATGTTGATGTTGCTGCCACTTTTGAAGTTCCATTAACAACTGTTGGTGACTTGCACTTGTTAATTAAGAGTATTGAAGCTGGTAAACATGATGAGTTATTATCCGGGATGACTAATGATGAACGTATGGAAATCATGGATGCATTAGATACCATATGTAATTCAATTCAGGCTAATAATACTAATGCTGATGTGATCCGTTGTAAGGTTTCGCATGTAGATGATTTAAGATATCTTAATATTGATGAATCCACAATGCCTAATGACCCTATTGTTTAATCTGTGGACATCAATACCAAGTCAACATCCTATGCTGGAGCTGCGGGTGCTAGTGCTAAGGATCAACCAAAAGTTAATTCTAACTTTCGACACTTGGTGGCTGATCCCGTTTTTGATGGTGTTAATATCTATATTCCCCATAAAGTTGTCGAAAAGGTTAGTACTCGTTTAGAAAACACTTTATATGGTTACTTTATTGGAAAGAGAATGGTGTTTCCGGTTGTTGAATACTATGCTAAAAACAACTGGGCAAAACATGGGCTGAAAAGGATTATGATGAATAACAAAGGATTATTTTTCTTTAAATTTGATTCACAGGTTGGATTAGAAGCTATTTTGGAGGGTGGTCCTTGGTTGATACGCAATTCTCCGATCATTCTTAAGAAATGGTCAATGGATACTAGATTGTTTAAAGAAGAATTAACTCGCATTCCGATATGGGTTAAATTGCATGATGTCCCTATTTAAGTTTTTGAAGAGGTCAATGGATACTAGATTTCATTAAAGAAACCATCCGTGTTGAGTATGAATGGAGGCCGCCCAGATGTGATATATGTAAGATATTTGGTCATGTTCATGACCATTGCCCTAAAAAGGTGGTGAGTCCTATTGTTCTACTTCAAATGTTGTTACTCCTACTGTTGAGAAGATAAATGATGGTTTCCAAACAGTGGATAAAAAGAAGAAAAGGAAAGGTAAATCCAAGTCTACTAATGTTGGTCAGTTTGCTGGTCCTTCGATTAAACCAAATGTTAGATATGAGTCAAAGGCGATTACAAGTGCACCAAAGAAGGGAGTTACTAATGAGGGTAATGCATCTAAGTCGCCAACTATGTCGAAGATTACATGTTATTCTTCTAAGAACGATAATATCATCACGTCTAATTCTTATTCTGCCTTGAATGAAGAAGAAGATGAAGAGGAAGATATTGAAAATGTATATGATGAAACGGCTAATTTATTCCCAAATACAAAAACCGGTGAAAGTTCATCTTTCACGGCTGCTGCTGGTTAGCTTGTGTCATTTGAGTCTTTTGTTCTAGTTGCAATTATTTGTCTCTAGAGTTGTAAGTGTTTATGGCATGTCATAAGCACTAGTTTTAGGTGTTTTTCAAGTTGTGTTGCTTGAGGTTAATGTGGTATTTCAGCCACATTCCATTTGTACTTAACTTTTTTGTTTTATTATACTTTACCGGGGTAACCCTTTACCCAAAAAAAACTATGGAAAACAACTAATTTGGGAGACGGTAATGATAATTATTCGCCGGTGGAATGAAGATTTAGTGGGAAGCGGTGGAATGGAGATTTGGTGAAAGGTTAGTGAAATCTTTGGGTGGATTATGAGAGTTGTTTACTGTTCATAAGATTATTTTATTAATTTTTTTATAATAGAAAAATGGTTGTGAGGGGGGAGACAACACGGCTTATGTTACTCCATCCGTCTCACTTTTATTGTCAATTTTTGACTTTTTGAAGTCAATCTTCTTCAATTTTGATCTTGAATATTTTTGTTTGTGTTATATAATCCTTTGTGAAAATTATACTAATGAAAATACATTTAAAAACGAATCTATTAATATATTTTGTATCAAATATTATATAACACAAACAAAATTATTCAAGATCAAAGTTGAAGAACATTGACTTCAAAAAGTCAAAAGAGAACAATAAAAGTGGGACGGGGGAGTATATATTATAAATAGTCGGATAACAAAACACGTAGCATCTCCCGCCTTCTTCACACATGACTCATCACTCTCCGCCTTCTTCATCTCCCATCTTCCCTCTCCACAGTCACATATTCTACCCACTGTCTATTTTCACACACAATCACACAACACCAAAACTAAAAAAACACACAAACCAAACGGATTCAAACCAAACGTTGGACCGATTCTGATTAAGTTTGTGGTTTTTTTGTGGTTCTTACAACGGGTTTTGCGTCGGTCGTTAGTGAAGTGGCGGTTACGGCAGAGGATTGGTGGCTACCACAAACAATCCGCATAAAAATAATTGGGTTTTTTGGTAAGTTTTTTGTTTCTTTCAACCTTTTTAGTTTTTTGTTTCTATTTATTATACATGAATAAATCATCATATTGTTTCTTTGTAATTTGGGAATATAATTTTTTGTTATTTTGCTATAAAGATTTGAACTTTTGTAGATTTCTTGAATGTTTTTTGTATTTGTGGTATATTAGGAATAAGGATTTTTTGTTTATAATAAAAGATTGGATTTTTATCTTTTAGATGTTAGGAATGAATAGATATAAAGTTGCTAATATGAGCGATGGGGGAGGTGGAGAGAGTTAGAA
>BQNB010095467.1:0-23625 GCA_026074375.1 Tanacetum coccineum
TTCTTTCAAGTTATATTTGCTTTCAAAATCTCTTTGGTAAGTATCTTATTCTTCTACATTTTTACTTATTATCATTCTAAACAGTAAATATTTAGTTTTCACTGTAATCTTGTTAGTATTTAATAGGGCAAAATCATATGAAAATGTAACCAACTTGATGTTTTTTTGTTCCGTTGTGTAACACTCTTTATTTTTTCATTGCATATATCATACTTTTGAATTCTTTTTGTTGTATATATTTTGTGACAATTTCTCATCTATCAACGCTCCTATTATCAAGTAAAGGCAAAATGGTCATAAATTACACACAATAGACGGAATTCAAAAGTATAATGTATTTAATAAGAAAAAATAAAGATAATGTTGGTTTTAAGGTCTTGATAATCATAGAATGCCGGATAAATTCTTAAATCGTGTAAAAGTCCACTTTCCTGATACAATATTTCGACCATATTTGGTGCCTTGGGTTACACGAAATTCGTATAGGGATAAGACAAGAACACACTCTAATTCTAGGCACAAAAAAGAGAGCAAAACATAGAGAATTTGTTGTATTTGTTTTTCATATGAAAAGACCAAAATGATGTCTATATATAATAGACAAAGTGACTTTTCATGAAAAGTCACACCCTTTCATGAATGGTCATACCATTTGGTGAATGGTCACACCCTTTGGTAATAACTATTAACCATCATTTGTTGTGTTGGAAACCAAATTAATTTATACGAGTGTGCACTCCGCACCGCCTAACCCCGTATTATAGTTTACCTTGAAATCCCTTTGGTCTTTGAGTAAATCACAATTACATAAAATGACCGACGACACTAAAATCATCAACAGATAACTGCACAATAAAAAAAAAGTGACAAGTTAGTTACATTTTCATATATACAAAGTTTGCTATATAGCAAGTTACAACTCGTATAAGGTTATACAAGTTTATTCTGTATACGTTATCACAATGTTCCATATACATTATCACAATATTTGAAATTTGCTTGAAGAAACATAAGCCGAATTAAAAAAATTTACGTGTGTTAGTATATAAATTGTGCTTGTTATACATTACTAAATGTTAGAGTGTTTAAATGCTTCATTATGTTATGGAATTTTTTTTCCCTTTCTATCAATAATCAATTAAAACCTGATCAAAGTAATGTTAATAACGTTGATTAGTAGTGGTAAGAGCACTAGGTGTGCACAAATTATAAGACAAGTTATAGCTTATAACTGAATCATATGGTTCTACTTCACACTCCACCGGAGATTAAAAAAATAAAATGCCCCTTTTCCAAACCAACAACCACTATTTTCGAGCGGCAATTTTCAAACACTCTATACCAACTATCTCACAATATTATTAGTGAATAAATAGGCTCAAGCCCGTTTGTGGGTTTAGGGTATTAGGGTTTTATTATTGACCACTATTTGTGGGTATTAATGAATAAATAGGCCCAAGCCCGTTTGTAGAATGATAGAAAACCCTTTTAGTTATGATTTATTATTGACCACTATTTATAGTGGTAAAACCCTAATACCCTAAACCCACAAACGGGCTTGGACCTATTTATTCACTAATAGATATAGTCTTGCTGCCAACCCGGCCTGGTAACGGCCCGTTTGGGTCGTCCTTCCGCATGGGGCGTAACAGAGCCCCGTTGGCATGGAGCTAATTAGATATAAAGTCGATGCTTTGCTTAGATGAGACGTGAGCAGCTTGTACTTTTCACATAGTGTGTGTGTCTACTATTGGTCCTAAAGCATCTAATTGTTTACACATATGTACCTAAAAATAAAAGATTTATGAAATACTAGACGCCTTATGTCCAGCTAAGAGTCTGAGATAGATATTTTGGTCAAAGGAATAGCGAGAGAACAAAAAAACTAGAGTTTTAAAATGGAAACACAAACTTGGGATGGATCGACTATGCAACAACTCAAAGCCTAACGTACCGTAATATATTGATCGGTCAGCCTAGCCGGTTATTAGCGTAAAAATAGAAAATGATAACTTTAATGAACTTTGCATGAATAGTCGTCTAGTGGACTTCAAAATTATTAGAGCATTCGCGCGGTATTGTGGTGCCATGGCTTTAAGCCGTGCCACCAGCCTAGCCCATGGCATCAGACACCACACCGCACCTCGTGCTATAGCCTCTCGCGCCATACATACCAGTCAACGCCGTGACACTTTCCTATTTTTTTGTATTTTTTTTGTATTTGTGTATATGTGGACTCATGACACCACTTTTGCTTATAACACTACTTTTGTACGAGAGAGAGAGTGTTTTGATGTCATGAGAAAAAATGAGGACACCCTTTTTACCCATAACACCACCCACACGACTAGTAACATGCAAGCATGCAATGTTCAATACTCTTGCGGATGCTCTAATAACATATTGTACTACATATGGAGATGCTTGTCGTTATTAGAATGTTAGATACAAAAACATTATAAACATATGGGAGATGATTTGCACACTCCACAATTTGATTGGCACACTCAAAAAATGTGTGTTATGCCTATTATACCTCTAATATTTGCACACTTTATTAAGTGATGTAGGGGCATAAATGTCAAGATATATGTAATTTGAGTGTGCCAATTAATTTGTTGAGTGTGCAAATCATTACCGTAAACATATGCCTAGCTATTAAATTACTTTTATCCGGGTAGAGAACCTTCAAATGTTAATTCAACTTCAACGTTCTAGCATCATGGTTTTCCTTGACTACATGCATTGTTAAGGAACTAGTACGTAAACCATTTATAAGTTTTCAAGTTGAAAGGACCAGACAAGAATATCATAATAAAGCAGTGGTTAATCATGCCAAATGCGGAGTATAATACTAGTATTAATCTATAATATTTTTTCATCATTTATTTTTTGTGCTTTTTAATTATATATATACCTTCCTCATGGTCTATTTTACTCACACACACTAAATCACTAATACACACAAACACATAAACATAAAAATGGGAGTAATACTCATAGATGGAGCGACAGTTCGATCCTTCGTGAACGATGATGTTCACTTTAAAACTAGCGTGGACGAGCAATTTGTGTCCTTAGACACAAACAAAGACGGGGTACTATCAAAATCCGAGATGAGAAAAGCCTTCGAGACCATGCGGTTTCTAGAGTCTGATTATGTTTGTCGATAAGGCAACGTCTCCAGAGGAGCTAGCTGCGATTTTTGATTCTATTTTTCGTAGTTTTGATGAAGACAAAAATGGTACTATTGATATAAACGAGTTTAGATCAGAGATAAAGAAGATCATGCTTGCTATTGCTGGATGGCTTGGAACGCCACCTATTCCAGATGGCGGTTAGTATATATGATCAAAAAAAGTTTACTCAATAAGGCTGCTATCTTGAGGCCTGCTACACATGCTAAAGAGTGCTTGATTAAATTATTTATGTTTGGTTGTATTTTCTAAGAATTGCTACGTTTGTTTTTCTTTGATATTTTGACTTGAATCATGTGTTTATGTTTGAGTTTGTAACATGTTAATTTTCGTGATCGTAATTCATATTTTAATATACTACAATCGATTGCTGTAAGAAAATTACGGTAAAAAGCAAATATGAATCAATTGTTTAAAACTAGATTCTGAACCAATCAAAGGGTGTTTGGCTAAGCTTATATGATGAGTTTATGAGCTTATTAGCTTATATGTGTCAAATAAGCTCAAATTAGGTGTTTGGCTAAGCTTATATGAGTGGGTTTATGAGTTTATATAAGAGGGTTTTGATAAGCCACAAAAATGTGGCTTTTTTAAGTGGAGTTAGGCTTATATAACATGTTACATTATAAATTACAAATTTACTCTCAATTATACTTAAGCTAACATTAATATTTTTTAACACATGTCTGTTATAGTCATTTACCACTCTAAACTAAACCAAACATTTTAAGTTATCAACTTATTAAATATAAGCTAATCCAAACACTCAACATGAGTTTATGAGCTTACGTTATATAAGCCATAAGCCGTTTATATAACCTAAGCATAAGCCCAACTTATAAGTTTAGTCAAACACCCCCTAATACGAATGTGAAAGGTAAGATGAAATTATATTGTTAAAGGTAGGAGAGTATTATGCAACACTATTATATTCATCCCGTAATGTACTCTTCAAAATGTTCCAATCCGAGAAGGTCCAATCCACTAAACCCACATTCAAATTTTGAACATTATAAGTACTCTTATTTGACTAAAGTATCATTGTGTTATTCATCTTCACTTTTATCATCCACAAACCCACATTCACACAATCATTTCCACCAACAATTATGATATTATTGAAATACAATTTGTTCAATGTCCACGGGTAAATACCTACTTTTAATCATTCTTTTCATTCGCCTACAAATATCCACGAGTCGCTTTCTATGCATCCTACGGTTGTCTTGCTCACGTTTCCACCAAGCTCTAACCCTCCTCGCATTTTATAAGCCACAATCTTAAGTTGCTCTTCTTCGGGAACATCCATGATGTCAAAGAACTTTCCAACTTTATACAACCAATCTAGCATCGCCTCAATATCAAGATTTTCATCAAAGTTAATAATCTCGGCCTTGACACGATATCCTTGTCTATCACCATAACCATGATGATTATCGTTCCTTCTAACAATCCTAGTTTCATGGCTAATTCCTCTTGGACCTCCAACAAAATTCCCATAAACTCCATCTCCTTCCTCATCTGAAGTCCTGAAGTCATCTTGCCTCCAAACTTGTTTAGGAGATTGATCACGCTCACAAGCATAAAAAAATCTCTCCTTTTTAGGACGGGATCTAAGATTACCATGACTGTTACTCTCACGATTTAAGCGATTACCATCACCTACGATCGCGGATCGTATATCATCAATAGTAGTGGACATACTCCGCGTACTTGGTTGTGAGATCATTGATCGCATCCACGTCTTCAGTCGACCGCACCCCACCAACGGTACGAGGTTTTGGATGATAGAAGATATCATTTCATCACCAAACACAAAAATAATAAAAAGATTTTAGAGAGAGAAAGAACTAGAGAGAGAAAGACAAATGAGAAAAAAATGAGATGGTTACTTGCACTAAGAAAAGAAATGAGAAGCAATCACCCCTCTCCACACTTAGATATGCTTTATAAGTTTTACAAGAGATAAAACCCTTCTTGGGTTGTTGGGCTTGACTTTGGGCCGAACCTATTACCAATGGACTTAAGCCCGACACCTAGGCCCAATTAGCTTAGATAAATTCTCGTAAACTAAGTCTTTCTTATACAAGGCTCGGGAATATTTAATGACCATCACTTTAATAAAAACACGGCTAACAATCTCCCCCTAGAGGGTGTCATTAGAATTGTTGTATCCATTTTGTGACGTCTTGATCTTGTAGCTTGTATTCTTGGGATTCTTTACTTGAAGATACTTTTGCTTGCCTTGTGATCTTGATTTTGATCTTTTAACTTATATTATTTGACAAAATCCTATATCGTGGTCTTTGGCCTTGATTTGTCTTGACTACTGAGATCTCTGAATCTTTATCCTTGAATCTTTATGCCGCCTTGCGATCTTGTGTCTCCACCCTCATGCTCAAGGTCTTGAAAGCTTGCTAACAATCTCCCTCAACATTTTTAACACGATTACTTGTACCACATAATGGAAGTAGTACTTGATCCACTTGTAAGATATATCTTTGTTATTGTCCGAAAATCTTGTCGAAAATGTTCTTTTATGGGAAGTGCTGTACATCAGAGATCCGCGAAATACATTGACACGAGTGCTGAGCTTTCAATCATGTATTGTATCATGTCGATTGAGCATGAGGTCTTGAATCTTGACTCAGCTGGAATGAGGTTGTAACGCCGTCACTTATACCTGAAAATTAATGTTAGTGATAGAGACCAGACTAGACTGAATATTGGCTTTTGTCATTCGTCTTGATTTGGTGGTTACAATAACCTCCGGTTCCGTGAGGACTGATTAACAGTAATAAATACCTGTAAACCTGTGACCAGCGAGTGTTCAATTTAGAAGAACCTCCTTGATAAAGGGGTTTCCAGCTCAAAGTATTAGATCCTCTAACACGATTGCATTAGATTCACCGTACTTGCTTGTTCTCATTACCGGAACGTCTCAAAGCAGACAGCACGATAAGAGTGAATCAGATAGTTACTATCTTTTTGATTGAGTCATCAATTCATATACTGGACCAAAATTGATATCCAGTTGACACAAGCTTGATTCATATAGAATCTCGCAAGTCACCTACCGCAGAGCTTGTTTGATGTTTGCTACAAGAAGGATTTCCATCCTGTCACTGTGAATACTAAAAGAGTATCACTCTAAAGATCTGGGCAATTAAATCAATAAGGATAATGCCCGTATGGGGGGGGGGGGGGGGGGTTGGGGGGGGGGGGGGGGGGGCGGGGGGGGGGGGGGGGGGGGGGGGGACTGTATTGATACCAAATGTTGTATAATGATGGTACGTCTAGTTTGTTATATTGGAATTTGTCGTCCTAGTGAGATTTTTTGATGGCTTTTCCTTGGTTTTTTTTTTATCTTCTTTTCTCGTTGCTCTAGACTCTATAAGTGGCACATTTGTTATTTGGTAATCGGAGGCTAGAGCTGACGCCACCATTTCAATATCAACGACTCGGAATGAGAAAGCCATATAACCGTGTTGATCTTCGTGGAATTGGAAACCAAAAATCTTTTGCGAGATTCTTAGTGGATTTGGGAAGGTTGTGCATTGCATCACTGGGTCCATGATGTCAGTCTTCATTATCAGAATCATCTTTGTGATTACCGATAGATTATGTATTGACCCGGTTTCTGCCTAAGGTTGTATGAAGGGCTTCTTTCTTTACACCATTTATCCTTACAATTCTTTTTCATTCTTCAACCCCTCAGTTCTTTACCGAGACTCAAATTAATTATGTTTATAAAAATTAAATATAATAAATAATACACCTTGTTTGTTGTTCTAGCAACTAGCTACCATCTCAGTCGCACTAAATCCATTATATTCTCCACTTACTCCTTTTTTCAATCAAACCTAGGACTCTACACTCTCTAATGGAGTGTTCCTGGGTAGATTCCCCTCGGTTCAGTCTGGATCATGGAATTAATATACCTAACCTTAACCGCCTTATAACTCCTTGAGATACAACAGTTGGTCGGTGTTTG
The DNA here is from genome assembly GCA_026074375.1 of Tanacetum coccineum. Classification (NCBI taxonomy): domain Eukaryota; kingdom Viridiplantae; phylum Streptophyta; class Magnoliopsida; order Asterales; family Asteraceae; genus Tanacetum; species Tanacetum coccineum. The sequence goes on from BQNB010095467.1 coordinate 7,192, forward strand.
GGGTATTGCCATGAAGATCCATAAAACCATTTGATAAAAAATCAATCGACGTATTTGAGAAATCATTTAAGACACATTGAGAGTTTTCAGAGTTACCAAAAAGCCCCCCCTACACATATGCACCATATTTTTAAAGAGTTTAGCATATGCGAGGTTTGGGAACGTACTTATAGATTGAAGATCGTATCCGTTATTAATCCGTATTGATCACATTTTAAACACTATTCCCCCTCTCAAAAATTGCATATGTGTTTATAATTTTTGACAATAGTGAAAAAAACAAGTTAATGTCCGGAATTCACATGAGCCTAACTAAGTCTGGGGAGAACAGAGTGCATACCAGACAAGAATCATATTATAATACTACCCCCTCAATAATACAATAAAGTGAAAACTTGGAGTGATAGTTTGTTGAGCACACAATTTTGAAAGATTTTGAAATTTCTTTTTGAAAATATTCTATAAAAATTATGCTCAAGAGGAAAATATGTGAGATAATCTTATTTACCCATCATTTTACCTTAGTACATCTCTTGGCATTAAAAACTTTGAATGTTTTATATGACTTGCCTCAAGACCGAGCAGATAACTGAACTTCCCGTTGTTTACGATATTTTGTACATAACTAAACATTTTCCTTTCTTTAGGCCCGAGTCCTAAGCTGACATTAACTTAAAGTCGTAGAGAAAAAAAAAACCTCTCTGCTCGAACTTCTTTATTCACCCTATTAATAATAATCAACATTCTAGGTGCGCAAATGTTATCGATTGTCGAAAGACCTGTCAAGAAGATTATTTTTGGTATATTCTGAAATTTTCTGATTTTGTGTATTTTTTCTTTAATAGGTTTTATATTTTGATATTTTATTTTTCTTATTTTATATTTTATGTATTTTCTTTTTTTGCAAAAATATTTATAAAATCAAATAAGAGAAAGAGCTAAAAATATTAACAAGTCGAAGTTCCAACATCAGTGATAGTTGTAGTTAGAGTTGAAGTAGGATGAATTTGAATCTGTTGTTGTTACGATTATCGGATGCATCATCATTAGTAACAGCGGAAGACTTTTAAACAACTTGATTTCCTATTTGAATAATTGTCGAACAACCGAATTAACTTTCCAACTCTATCATTGACGTCATGAGTATCATATCTACTGAAGTAAAAACAAGAATATTTCTCTTCTTTTTAAGGTAAAGCGCACTGAAGCATACACTCTCCTTTTCTTTGAAGCTCAGGTTATGCACTGAAGTGTACATAAGCCATTGACTTGAGCTAACAAACATTGGATGTTTCAAAAGTAGCTCAAGACCGAAAAGATTTCTCGTTTTGTTGTTTGGGATAAACGCACTGACACGTACATTTTCCTTTTATCTAAAGAACGGGTTGCAATCTGACATTTGATTACAAGCCATTGCTGAAAGCACATCAATTGTCTCCATGAGTTTCTTTGTCCTTCGATTTATACTCGGAAAGCAAGGGAATTAGCAGAGTATCAAACCAATTTTGACAACCTGTCATAGAGAAAGTTGAATTTGGAAACCTTTTGCAGATAGGTTCCTGAGGGTTAGAAGTACATGCATTATCACCTTTAGAGCAGTCAGATTGACACACAGATTCACTGGTTGCAATTATTTTTCCTTTAAGGTCAAACATTCTTCTAGTTGGTGACCACCTAAGGCAAGAACTAGGTGTACTAGGCTTAGGTGAAACAAGTCTTTCTTTGGACCCTACCTTTTTAGGTTTCCTGACTTTTGGCTTATGTTTCTTTTGATTTGCACTTTTTGAAACATTAGCACTTTGGTTTTTCTTTCTAGATTTCATGCCATTCACATACTGAAGCACACATTCATCATGATTAGCGGTAATTAGACATTGCTTACATGTAGCACAAATAACCTCAGATTTTTCATTTTCGAATGCAAGCTTAATGTTATTACATTCAGATGATGTATGGTCCGGATTGTTAGAAGACTGTAAACTCCTATGGTTTTCTTCTATTTTCTCTAACTTATTCGAGAGGCAACTACTCTTAGACTTAAAAGGGACCTTATCACTCTTAGGATTGTTCCTAGGCTGTGGTCTTCTTGTCCTAGTAGTGCTTTCAACGTTATTAGGAGAGAAACCATTTCTGTTTGAATTTACATCTTCCTTAGTGACGACATGAGGTTGTGAAATAGTGATCGGTTTTGTCCTAACGCTTGCTTTACATTTCTGCGTATAGGCAAAACAAAACAAAAAAAGTTTTTATATTTTTTTGGTCTACCCTAGAAGCTTTAAAAGGATTAATCCTAAAGATTCCTGGAGCAATCACTCTTTCATTGTTCACAACTGATGATTCACGAGAGGAAGGTGCCGAATTTGAAGTGACTGGTTTTGACAAAGCATTCGACTTACCAACCTTGGGAATAACCGTATATAGTCTTGGTTTAGAAGAAGAATGTGGTTTTCCCAAGATTGATTGCTTTGAATACTGAGTATTCACACTCGTACCTTTGTTGGTGTCCTTTTGTTCAGAAACCTTATCAAATAACTGAGCTCTCAACTTAGCATTTTTCATTTTTAAAGTTTGTTAATCATGTAATTACTTGCAAATAGTCATTATAGCTTTGTTTGGTAGCAGTGTCACTTTAATAGAGTTAAACAAGTTCTTGTATGTGGTCTTAAGATGAGGCATTTTCCTTTTCATAATTCCGAACCTGAAACTCTAATTCTACGTTCTCATTTTCTAGTTTCTGAGGCAAAGAATCAAGGGTATGCATAAGCTTGTGAAAGAACATAAGGACCGTTATATCCCAAACCCGACTTTCGTAAGTTGTCCCGAAAAGCTTTTTGTTCATCTGTAAGAAACCAAAGTGTTTCAGTTGATTTGCCCATTTTACAAACAATGTTTTCAAGATCTTTGTTCTTAGCTTGTAACTGAATGATATCATTAAGATATTTTTCCTCTTTGTCATGCTGTGTTTGATTGAAAATTGTTTGTGTCTTTTGATATTCCTCTTTTTGTCTTTTATAGTCAATAACAGCTAAGTCCAATTTATCACGTTGTTGTTTTAGATCTCGAATGATATCTTGATCACGAATAAATTGAGACTGAGCTTGTTGATTAAAAGGTTTTGCTTGTCTATCAGCCTCAAGAAATTCATTGAGATAATTGTTATCCCCTTTGATGTTTTCCAAAACCCGAACCCTTTCCTTATACAACTCAAGCTGACTAGTCAAAGTCGTGTTTTGTTGTTGGACTTTTTAAACAAATAATTGTTGTTTCTCAGCTTTCTGATCTAATCGTCTTGCTTTTCAATCAGCCTCAATATATTCATTATAATAGTTAGTGTTATCATCGTTTGATCTCATTTTCCCTATTTATCACAACGAACCCAAGTAATTTTCAACACAATCCCAAAAATTCAATCCAAATTATCAATCACTTCTCGAAAAAATCAACCCGGAATTAAAACGTTGTCTAAAAAATTATACCACAAATTTAATCCAATTATTATATCCGAAAGATCTACTTAACACAACGCCACTTATGGCGTCTCAACTTTGTTATTCGATTAAGCCCGTATGACTTTTTCTTGCAAACTTCGTCTATACAATCGCAATATGATAAAATGAATGGCATGACTTTCTTTTTCCCAAGTCCTCTAAACTAATTATTAGCCCAAAATATGAAAGTACCCGACCCCTCATTTGTAATATTTTCGGTATACATTTAACAGGCCCAAACTTGGAACAAAATACAACCCTAAACAAGAGTATATATTAGTACTCACTACACACACTCACTTTAAACCTAACCTTAAATCACTTCATAAACACCACGCCCCTTTTTCTTTGTTACACTCACACGACACAAACTCAACTCACAGCCACACTTGTTTTGATGATTCTTGGTTATTCTTGTATTGTTAAGAACTTTCAAGTTCGAAATCTCTTCTTGAAGATTTATGAAAGAAAACCAAAACTAAGATCTTTTCATTGTTTTTCTGTTTATTGATGAAGTTTTTCTTGATCTATGTTTCACCGAAACAAAAGAAGATTCAGAAACTTTTGTTTTGATCTTTCTTTTTGATTTTTCGAACAGTGAATGAAAGTAATAGCTTTGAAAAGATCAATGATGATATGGTTTTGTTTGTATGAATAGGTCTATTAAGATTCTCTAAATGTCAACATGAGATACCAAACAAACCAACTGATATCTTATGTTTTTTATTTGTCCTTTTTCGTTTTGTTATTTTTGTTTTGATTATGTTGTTGTGAATCTTGTTTGTTTGATTAGGAGGATGAGTTGTAGATTAGCCTTGGATTTGTTGTTGAAGTTGAAAGGTTGTGAGGGTGTGATAAGTCTAGATCTGTGATGATGTTTCTCTTAGGAATGATATTTAAACTCATTTGAGATTAAAAGAGAAAATATTGAGATCTATGTTTCCTTTTAATCTTGATAAGCTCGTCCTCTTTCTTCTGTTTTCGATTTTCTGATTCCGAATTTAATGTTAAAATCTGTGATGGATGTTGTTTATACACAATCTTGTATCTAAACTTGTGATCAAAGATGTATAAACTAACACTGAGATGACTTATCGAAAATGAGTCTATTCGAGTTTCGTGTTCTTGTTCAATTGAAAGAAAGAAAATGATCTAACATTTTTGTTATGGTCTTTTCATTGAAACTTTTGAAAATTAAAATGAAGATTTATGCTTTAATAACATTGATCAATGATGAGTTGGGTTATTTTCGTGTGAAGGATCTTGATAAAGATCTTTGAACTTGAATGCTTAATCACGAAAAAGAATTAAAATCTAAGATCCATTTTGTTTCTTGTGTTGTGAAGATCTTTAAAACTCGTATGAGATTTACAATAAAACCCAAACTGAGATCAATCATTTCTATTATTATTATTTTTTTCATTTTATAAATCGAAACAAAAGAGAAATATGGACACAAGTTGTTCTTTGTTTTTCTTTTTCAGTTTCGAATATTGAAAGAAGCTTTTGCTTTCAAACAGATTGATGATGATTTGGTTTGTGTCCTCTTTAGATCTTTATTTGCATATGATGATTTATTTGGTTAGATCTGTGATGATCAACTCGTTTGAGTGAACCAAGATCAGTTTCCGAGTTTAGATCTGTGATGATGTTACCACTTTTGTGTTGAAGATCTTGAAAAATCTTTCAAATTCTTGTTCAACACACAAGGAAAAAACTGAGATCTTTTATGTTTCTTTTAGATTCTTTTCAGTTTCTTGTTTATTTTTTCGAGTTTATTTTTCCGAGTTTGGATTCTAAGTTTATTTCTGATCTGTGAAGAATTTTGTTTTTGTGTTATGGATGTTCAAGATCTTATGAACTCATTATTCAACACAAACTCAAACAAACACTGAGATCGAGCTTATCTGTGATTCTTTTTTCTTTTTTGTTTTGATATCAATTGAGTAATGAACTAAGATCTATGTTTTTCCAAAACGTTGACCGATGAATACTGAGTTTGACCGTTGACTAAAAGCCAGATTTCTATAAAATTAGTTATAACAAACTTTTTCCGAGTTTGACGAGTCAACTACTGAATTTGAGAATTGTAACAGGTTTTACTGAATTTGAACTACTGATTTTGACAATAAGCTTAAATAAGCACATTTTGAACTAATTTAGCCACGACTCTTACGATAAAACCGTAAGCAATCAATTTCAATTGCATAAAACACAACCGAAATTAGCGAAATAAGCACAAAATAGGCTCAAATAAGCTTTTATGACTCAATAAGCTCATGAAAAATCAGAATAAGCCGAAATTTGACAGAATAAGCAACTTGAACTCAACTAGAATAAGCACAACAGATCAGGACCGAATAAGCTCAAAATAAGCTCGAAATAAGCTGCTGGAATAAGCTAACTTGATAAGCTGTCCGAATAAGCTCTCCTAAACAACACTAAATCGCTTCTGCAGCTGCATCAATAAGCAATAGAGGTGTGTGTTAGGTAGTTGTGTGTATGTTTATACCTAGAGATAGAAAGATAGAAAGTAGAGAGAGAAAGAGGAGGAGGAGGATAAGAGAAATGAGAAACTAGATTGATTAGAACAGACACCTCACTAATGAGGTAGAATTGGGGTAATTTATACCCAAAAAACAATGATAGAAGCAAAGATCTCTTATTATTTAGCTTTTGAGGCTATTTGTCGGGTCTCTGTGACTTTATTTAAGTCACGAGCCCTAACACACCTAACTATTACGACCAATATTATTTCTTTATATATAAACAAGACTTTTTAAATCTCAATAAGATCGTCACTTACATTCCAAACAATCATTTCCCCCAAAGAACGATCAATATAATCTCTCTTTGATTGCTTAATGATGCATTATTTTCTTATTCGGTAAAGCACAAATGCCCCTCAAGCATCAACATCCACACTTGTAATATGCAAACGCCTTATTGCAACTTGGGGTTTGATTAGGAAACTGATACTAGTAATCTAGCAACTTGTCTGGTTATATCCCTAAATGGCGTTGATTTAGGTTGATTGGATATCTTAGAGGTGATAGAGGACGGTGAAAATGTTATTCCAGGAAGAGATGTACTCAAGTTAGTGAAACATTGTAGAAAATAGAGGAAAGTCAACCACTAGATAAAACCCCTTAAGCCCTCTTCATATTGCTAACTAGTTTATTAATTCCCATAAACTCCATCTCCTTCCTCATCTTAAGTCCTCAAGTCATCTTGCCTCCAAACTTGTTTAGGAGATTGATCACGCTCACGAGCATAAAAAAATCTCTCTTTTTTAGGACGGGATCTAAGATTACCATGACTGTTACTCTCACGATTTAAGCGATTACCATCACCTACGATCGCGGATCGTATATCATAAAGAGTAGTGGACATACTCCGCGCACTTGGTTGTGAGATCATTGATCGCATCCACGTCTTCAGTCGACCGCACCCCACCAACGGTACGAGGTTTTGGATGATAGAAGATATCATTTCATCACCAAACACAAAAATAATAAAAAGATTTTAGAGAGAGAAAGAACTAGAGAGAGAAAGACAAATGAGAGAAAAATGAGATGGTTACTTGCACTAAGAAAAGAAATGAGAAGCAACACCCTCTCCACACTTGGAGAGGGCTTTATATAGTTACAAGAGATAAAACCCTTCTTGGGTTGTTGGGCTTGACTTTGGGCCGGACCTATTACCAATGGACTTAAGCCCGACACCTAGGCCCAATTAGCTTAGATAAATTCTCGTAAACTAAGTCTTTCTTATACAAGGCTCGGGAATATTTAATGACCATCACTTTAATAAAAACACGGCTAACAATCTCCCCCTAAGGGGTGGTCATTCAATTGTGGATCCTTTTTGTGACGTCTTGAGTCTTGGAGCCTTGTATTCTTGGGAATTCTTTTTGAAGATACTTTTGCATGCCTGTGATCTTGGATTTTGATCTTTAACTTGATATTCTTTGACAAAATACTGATATCGTGGTCTTTGGCCTTGATTTGTCTTGACTACTGAGATCTCTGAATCTTTATCCTTGAATCTTTATGCCGCCTTGCGATCTTGTGTCTCCACCCTCATGCTCAAGGTCTTGAAAGCTTGCTAACAATCTCCCTCAACATTTTTTGACACGATTACTTGTACCACATAATGGAAGGAGTAGTACTTGATCCACTTGTAAGATATGTCTTTGTTATTGTCCGAAAATCTTGTCGAAAATGTTCTTTTGTGGAAGTGCTTGTACATCAGAGATCGCGAAAGACTTTGACACGAGTGCTTGAGCTTTCATCATGTATTTATCGTTGTCGATTGAGCATGAGGTCTTGAATCTTGACTCCGCTGGAATGAGGTTTGTAAAACGCCGCCCCCCCTCCCCCCCCCCAAAGGGGGTGGGGGGACCCCCCCCCCCCCCCCCCCCCCCCCCCCCCCCCCCCCCCCCCCCCCCCCCCCCCCCCCCACCCCCCCCCACCCCCCCCCCCCCCCCCCCCCCCCCCCCCCCCCCCCCCCCCCCCCCCCCCCCCCCCCCCCCCCCCCCCCCCCCCCCCCCCCCCACCCCCCCCCCCCCCCCCCCTCCCGCCCCCCCCCCCCCCCCCCCCCCCACCCACCCCCCCCCCCGCCCCCCCCACTTAAACCTAAAAATTAATGTTATGATAAGCACACATAGATGAATATGCTTGTCATTCTTCAGCTTGATTTTGGTTACAATAACACTCCGGTACCGCCGTGAGGACCGCTTTACAGTATAAATACTGTACCAGTGATCAGGTAGGTTCAATTTAGAAGAACCTCCTTGACAGGGTTTCCAGCTCAAAGTATTAGATCCTCTAACGCGATTGCATTAGATTCACCGTACTTGCCTGTTCTCATTACCGGAACGTCTCAAAGCAGACAACATGGTAAGAGCGAATCAGATAGTGACTATCTTTCTGATTGCGTCGTCATTTCATATACTGGACCAAAATTGATATCTAGTTGACACAAGATTGATTCATTAAGAATCTCGCAAGTCACCTACCACAGAGTTGTTTGATGTTGACTCTGGAAGGATTTCCATTCATCACTGTGAATACTAAAGAGTATCAATTTGAATGTTCTAGAAATTACCACAAGGATAATGCGTAGGACTGTTTGATACCAAATGTTGTATAATGATGTACGACATTTTGTATATTAGAATTTGTGTCCTGGTGAGATTTTTGATGGACCTCGTTGGCTTTAGACTATATAAGTGCACATTTGTTATTTGGTAATCGGAGGCTGGAGTGGACTGCCACCTTTTCAATATCAACAATCTCGAAATGAGAAAGCCGATAGAAACATGTTGATCTCCGTGAGAAATGAAACAAAAACCTTTTGAGAGATTCTGAGTGGTTAGGGAGGATTGTGCATTGCATCACTGGGTCCATGATGTCAGTCTTCAATATCAGAATCATCTTTGTGACTACTGATAGATTATGTATTGACCCGGTTTCTGCGTAGGGTTGTATGGCGGGCTTCTTTCTTTTCACCCTTTATCTTTACAATTCTTTTTCATTCTTCAACCCTTTTAGTGCTTACCGAGACTTCATGACTAGTACCTTGTTGGGTTTGTTCTAGCACGATTCCCTTATTCTCACTTTACTCCTTTTTTCAATCATACCTAGGACTTCTACTCTATCTAATGGAGTGTTCCTAGGTAGATCCCTCCGGTACTGGCTGGATCATGGAACGAATATACCTAACCTTAACCGCCTTATAACTCCTTGAGAAACAACAGTTGGTCAGTCTTTGGGGTATTGCCATGAAGATCCATAAAACCATTTGATAAAAACCAATCCAAGTGTTCTAGAATCTTTTGGAGACAATTGAGTATTTCTAGAGTTACCAAAAAGCCCCCTACACACATGCACCATATTATGAAAGATTTTTGCACATGCGAGGTTTGGGAACACACTTATAGATTGAAGATCGTATCCGTTATTAATCTGTATTGATCATATTTTAATCACTATTCTCCCCCTCAAAATTTGCATATATTTTACAATTTTTGACAAATTGAGTGATTAAAAAGAGTTAAGGTTTGGATTCACATAGCCTAAATAAGTACTTGGGAGAATAGGTGAGCATGCAGAATGAATCATATTTATTATGCTTCTCCCCTCAATTATAGAATAGGGGGGGGGGAGTGAAAACTTGGAGTGAGAGTTTGTTGAGCACATAGTTTTGAAAGAATTTGAAAATTTTCTTTTTGAAAATATCTTGAAAAATTGTGCTCAACAGGAAAATATGTGAGATATGTCCTTCTTTACCTGTATTTTCCTGAGTACTTCTCACCACATTTTGAGGGTGTTAAAACCATTTGATAAAAAATCAATCAACGTGTCTGAGAAATCATTTAAGACACATTGAGTGTTTCCAGAGTTACCAAAAATCTCCCCATACACATATGCACCATATTATGAAAGAGTTTTGCACATGCGAGGTTTAGGAACACACTTATAGATTGAAGATCGTATCCGTTATTAATCCGTATTGATCACATTTTAATCACTATTCTCCTCCTCAAAAATTGCATATGTGTTTATAATTTTTGACAATTAGTGAATTAAAAACAAGTTAATGTCCGGAATTTACATGAGCCAAACTAAGTCTTGGGAGAACAGGAGAGCATGTAGAATGAATCATATTATTATACTCCCCTTTAATTATAGAATGGGGTGAAAACATAGAGTGGGAGTTTGTTGAGCACACAATTTTGAAAGAATTTGAAAATTTCTTTTTGAAAATATCTTGAAAAATTGTGCTCAACAGGAAAATATGTGAGATATATCTTACTTACCATCATTTTCCTTATTACTTCTCTTGAGCATTCAAAACTTTGAATGTTTATATGACTTTGCTCAAGACCGAGAAGATGTGAACTTCCTGTTGTTTAGGATAAATGTACATAAATGAACATTTTCCTTTCTTTAGGGCCCGAGTCCTAAGCTGACATTTACTTAGAAGTCATAGAGAAAAATTTGAAAAATACATGTTTTGAAAGCATTTGAAACTCTCGCTCGAACTTCATTTATTCACCCGTGTTAATATTAATCAACATTTTTAGGTGCGCAAATGTTATCGATTATTGAGAGACATGTCGGAGAAGATTATTTTTGTATTTTTTGTAATTTTCTGATTTTGTATTTTGCTTTTATAGGTTTATATTTTTTATATTTTGTTTTTCTGATAAAATATTTATAAATCAAAATAAGGAGAAAGATAAAAAAAATTAACAAGTCGAAGATTCCATCAGCAGTGATAGTTGTTGTTAGAGTTGAAGTAGAGGAAGTTGAGTCTTGTTGTTGTTGACGTTTATCGGATGCATCAGCAATAGTAATAGCGGAAGACTTTGAAACAACTTGATTTTCTCTATTTGAATAATTCATTGAACAAATGACCGAATAAACTTTCCAACTCTATCATCGACGTCATAACTATCATATCTACTGAAGTGAAAACAAGAAGATTTCTCTTCTTTTTAAGGTAAAGCGCACTGAAGCGTACACATCCCTTTTATTTGAAGCTCGGGTTATGCACTGAAGTGTACATAAGCCATTGACTTGAGCTAACAAACTTTGAATGTTTGGATACTAGCTCAAGACCAAAAAGATTTATCTTTTCGTTGTTAAGGATAAACGCACTGACACGTACATTTTCCTTTTATTTGAAGATCGGGTTGCAATCTGACTTTTGATTACAAGCCATTGCTGAAAGCTCATCAAGAGTCACATTCATTGTCTCCATGATCTTCTCTGTCCTTCGGTTTATACTCGGAAAGCAATGGAATTAGCAGAGTATCAAACCAATTTTGACCACCTGTCATAGAGAAAGTTAAATTTGGAAACCGTTTGTTGATCGGTTCCTGAAGGTTAAAAGTACATGCATTATCACCTTTAAAGCAGTCAGATTGACACTCAGATTCACTGGTTGCAATTATGTTTCCTTTAAGGTCAAACATTCTTCCAGTTGGTGACCACCTAAGGCAAGATCTAGGTGTACTAGGCTTAGGTGAAGCAAGTCTTTCTTTGGACCTTACCATTTTAGGTTTCCAGACTCTTGGCTTATGCTTATTTTGATTTGCACTTTTTGAAACATTAGCATTTTGTTTTTTCTTTCTAGATTTGATGCCATTCACATACTGAAGCACACAATCATCATGATTAGTGGTAATTAGACATTGCTTACATTTAGCACAAATAACCTCAGATTTTCATTTCGAATAGCAAGCTTAATGTTATTACATTCAGATGATGTATGGTCCGGATAGTTAGAAGACTGTAAACTCCTATGGTTTTCTTCTTTTTTCTCTAGCTTATTCGGGAGGCAACTACTCTTAGACTTAAAAGGAACCTTATCATTCTTAGGATTGTTCCTAGGCTGTGGTCATCTGGTCCTAGTATTGTTTTCAACGTTATTAGGAGAGAAACCATTTGTTTTGGAATTTACATCGTTCTTAGTGATGACATAAGGTTGTGAAACAGTGATCATTTTTGTCCTAACGCTTGCTTTTACATGTTTGTTAGGCACAAAGTTGTCTACCCTAGAAGCTTTAAAAGGATTGATCCCAAAAATTCCTGGAGCAATCACTCTTTCATGGTTCACAACAGTTGATTCTTTAGAGGAAGGTGCCGAGTTTGAAGTGACTGGTTTTGACAAATCATTCGTCTCATCAACCTTTTGAGGAACCCGATTTATTGAAGATTTTGTACGTTCAGATTGAAATGCATTTGGTTGTCTCACAACAAAATTGTTTCTTAAAGGTTGCAAAGACGGTTTCCTCTCGGTTGATTGATTTGCAAACTTAGTATTCGTACTCATACCTTTAGTGGTGTCCTCTTGTTTAGAAACCTTATCAAATAACTAGGCTCTTAGCTTAGCATTTTCATAAATTGTATCATGTAATTTGTTTTGCAAAGAGTCAATTATTGTTTTAGTTTGATGAATCTACAATAGATGGAGTTTGCACAATAGACATAATATCTTGACTGACAGCTACTCTCAAGAGATGCTCAATTTCCAATTCCAATGCCTTGTTCTTAGCAAGAGATTCATCAGCTTCTTTTGCAAGAGATTGGAAGTCTCAAACAAATTTGGCTGCTTCTTTCAAAAATTGTATTTCAAAATTTTGCACTCTAGCGTCAACTTGGTTAACGATAGGGAAAATTTCATCTTTTACAATTTTGTGAATCTCTTGGTGAGCAGAAGACAACCAATTATGTATATCTAAAGTCATTTTTTGTTTAACATCATGTTGAAGAGTCATAATGGTGCTTTTTACCTCATTTAGAAATTTTTATGCAACACTTGGTGTAGTATCATCCGAAAATTCTTCATTTGGTATTAAAATTGATTTAGAAACACTGGCCTTTTTGGAAGTATTTGAAAAATACAACTCTTCACGTGACTTGGCCGTTTGAGAAACAAAAACCCTCGAAAGATGATTACTCTTTGTATAATTTGTCGGTTTTATTTATTTGTTTAATTGTTTCATTTTTAAGCGACTCTCTTGAGCAAGTTCTAGTGTCTCATCCGAATCATACACAACAGGAGGATCATGCTTTTCCAATAGAACTTTGACATTATACAAACTCTGTTGTTTCTGCTGAGCTTGCTTGAGATAAAAAGGATTTTGATAACCCAAAGCCATTTTCTGTTCGGTGTGGTAAAACGAGTCTGGCTTAGGTGAAAGCATGTGCATCATTTGAATTGATTGACCCGTTTTAACCAAAACATTATCTAATTCCTTTATCTTATTCTCAAGTTGAATTTACTAATCAAGAAACTCGTCTTCGCGTATTTTGAAATCAGACTTCAACTTTTTCTTTTCTTCAAGAAGAGAAGAAACAGTTAATTTTTCCTTTGAAAGCTGTTTATTTAGATTTGAAATTTCCTCATTCAAAGTCGTTATTTATTTCCCGGAACTTAAGTGAAGTGCATTTATCTTTTTAGTAAGACATTATTCTTGATAAACGGACTTTTGATAACATCTTTCAAGTTAGTCATATTTTTCTTGACTAATTTCAAAACACTTTTCTTGATTTTTATATCTAGCAAGCTTAGTGGTCAAATTAGCATTAGTTTCTTTTAACTTACGATTGACCGAGTTGACTTTCTCAACTTCAGTAGCTAAATTATATATAATGAATCATATAAAGCATGTGTTTCCTCAGGAATAGCAGGATGCTGTTCTACTGTTCCCCCACTTTGTTCCACACTAGAAACCTTAGAAATAACATTACTATCATTCTGTGGTACTTTGTGTGATTCAAGAATGGGCTCGAGTAGCTCAGTATATTGCTCTTCTTGAGTAAACATATTGAATATATCATTATCATAACAATTTTTCGAATGGTGTACCTTAGCTGATTCATCTGAATCATAGACGGGAGCTTTGTCAATCTGAGTACCCGATGTCAATGCTTGCTGCAAATTATCTTTTAAAGTATAGTTGGCAGTTACTCTCTCAATCTCTTCATAAACACCTGCATCAGCCATGAAATCAAATTCCTGTTGAGTGAGTTGGATCCCAGCTTCTTCCTTTAGAGCAATCTTCATATGTTTTTAAAGATAAACAGCATCGTGTTTCTCTGGCTTTACTGTGCAGTTGCAGGCAAAATGATCATCTCCTTGACAGTTGTAACACCTTATCTGATTACCATTATTCCTATTTGCATTACCCTCAGCCCGTGCTGCTACAACATTTCCATTCCCATGCTGATTTGCAATTTCCGAAACAACACTGAGCCCAATCTGATTCCTAACATTCTGAATACCCTGATTCTGAACTGCATTCTGCCCAACCAAATGTCCTACATTCTACACTGCATTATGTCTAAACTGGTTCCCAACATTATCATCAACCATTAGTATCTGTCTGTCTTGATCTATATTCATACCCAATTATGCAATCTGACTGTAGCAAGGGTTTGATGAACTTCCTTGGTTGTTGTTTGTTGGTGTGGTGTTGTTTAGCTGAAATGCCTTAGACATGAATTCAAGTGCTATGTCTAATGCAGTTGTGGGATTTGAGATATCTCCAGGATTTTGCATTGGATGTTGCAGGTAGTTCGTGTCGAATGAAGGTTGTGGGATAAAGTTGTTGTTGGGTTATGGATGTTGTATGTAGGTAATAAGTGATGAGTGATCTGGGTGAAACGGTGTCTGAGTGTTTGCCATTAATAGCATTGATGTCTTGTTGAGTCAACATTGCAAACGTGATGAGAAATGATAAACAAGGATCTTTAGTGGGTAAAGTGATTGTTGTTGTGGATTGAAACCAATTGACGTTCATGAGATTTTATAAATCTTAGATTTAAACCGAGAAACAAATTGAATCTTTCGTGGGATTTTACAAAATCAAGAGGAAACCGTGAAACAATAATTAATTGTGGTTGAAGTTGTTGTTGAAATTGAAGAATTTGAGCTTTTGTTGGCGAAAATGAGCTTAAAATGATGACCGATGCACAAACGTTGAACTTAAAATGAGTATTGGTTAATTAAAACTCAAATAAGGATAAACGGTGCAATTGAAATTCACTTTGAAGGGCTAACGGGCTGTTATAAAGGAATAAGGACTAACAGTGTAATGATGTTTTAACAAAGAGGGTTAATAAGCTACCAAAGGACGAATGGTGAAATGGGTGTGAAGTTCAAGGACCAGTCTTGACAATTTTGAATTTTAGTGTATTAATGAAACGAATTTCCCTCCTTTTTAATTTCTCTTCTTCGTTTTAAATTTTAAAAATGGTAACGAGTGAAAATCTTGACTCGCGGAGTGGTACGGTTAACGTCGTTAACAAGTGAATATATCATGATGATTGTAAAAGGATCACGATCACGATGGTATGAGTTAGAAGTCCTGTAGATAAACGACACTCGAAACCGTAAAACTGAAACAAATGAGACTAGTTCGGGTCTTGAACAAATGTGACTAGTTCAGGTCTACAATCACAAATGACTAGATCGGTTCCTTCTACAATGACTAGTTCGGTTCCTTCTACTATGACTAGTTCGGTTCCTTCTACAATGACTAGTTCGGTTCCTTTTACAATGACTAGTTTGGTTTCTTTTAAAATGACTAGTTCGGTTTCTTCTACAATGACTAGTTCGGTTCCTTCTAAAGAGAGTGACTAGATCGGTTCTTAAAGCAATGACTAGATCGGTTGTGACAAAAGGTTAAACTCGTTCGGTTGCTTAGATTGGTACTCTAGATCAGTTGTCCAAAATATCAAACACCTTGAGTGCACCTTCTTGCAAACATGCCAAAACACAACCTTAGTCCTTGAGTTTGTCTTTACTTGAAACCTTGTACATCCAAAGACAAGCCAACCAAGAAAACGTTTGAAAAAGCTTGAAAAATAAGCACTCGTTAAAACCGAATAAGCTACCAACGAGTGATTTGAACACAAAATCCAAACAACAAAAACGAAGAAAGGAAAAAACTATGACAAGATGAAAATAAGGAATAATAACTTTCAAATAAGCCTTTTTTTCAAACCTTAATGCACCCTTTTTGATATTCAACCAAAACACACCTTACTGTTACTCGAATAAGCCCAAAGAAATGTGTTACAATAAACTGTTTAAAGCCCAAACGAAATAATCCACGAAAAGAAACAAAAGGAATTCAATAGTGAGCAATTTATGTTTTTCAAATTGAAAACAAATGAAACTTATAAGTTTGAACGAGGTACAAAGTATAGCGAGTGAAAAAAATTGAAATAAGCTAAAGATAAAGCTAGAAAAAAAACTCGAAAATAAGTATGAACATAATCACTAAACCAACCTTGGCTCTTGATACCACATGTTAGATGTATCATTTCATCACCATGAACACAAAAATAAGAAAAATATTTTAGAGAGAGAAAGAACTAGAGAGAGAGATAAAAAGGAAAAATGGTTACTAGCACATGAAAGAAAA
>BQNB010095468.1:0-25862 GCA_026074375.1 Tanacetum coccineum
GGCGATGATGAGAAGGAATAATGCTATGGCCAGTATTGGTGACGGGAATAGACTTGCCATCACCAACGTGAATAGATGGAAATAGGCGTTTATCAAAAAACGGTACTTAAATTACTTGCATTAAAATTTAAATGAGAAGATGCACCTGTATCCGTGTGCCAAGTCGAGTCTTACGGTGGTATAATGATAAACGCACTTGGTAGAGTAGTAGGCTGGGATGAATAAATAGCCGGAGCGGGACCGAGTATACTTTGACCAGGATACGGTAATCTGTAATGCATTTTTGGTGTAAACTGTTGAGCAACATTAGTCTTGTGGGCCACGTATTAGGCCAGAGTACATGTAAACATTATATCTGACGAGATAAATACAGAGATTTTAGGGTGACGATGAACTTTTATTTTACACCGGACCACTAACCAGGAACTCAAATCCAATATCCAATCAAAAAGTGGCAGCAACAAGATGTAATAAATACATTGGCAACAACAGTAGCAATTGTTAAATGCAATACGGCAAACTAAACAATTCAACTTACTTAATTAAAAGATCCACGACAAGCGAATACGTATATATAACTTCAAACGGATAACACCAAACTAGAGACAAGAAACAGAATCGTCACGACTCTTGATACCATGAGACAAGGTTAATTATTTTACCTTGTTTATTCCTACAAAACCAACGATATAAATAGAGTACAGAGATAGGCTTTAAGCCCAAGATGATAATGATACAGCTAGGAATATTAAATGTACAACTAATGAATGACTAATCCTATAATCATACCATAAATAAGAGTCAACTATGACTCACTAATATTATCAACTAATATCTGTAACTGAAAACATGGATGAAGATAACCAAAAAATGAAATGTTAATTTTACCATGATAATCCTTTATACCTAAAAGAAATATAAAATGTTAGAACTTGCTTGTCCATGGCCGTGTGACACACAAGCAAATAAATTATAGTAGGGATAAAATCTATTAATACGCAAACTAAAAGCCATGTCTAAAAGAAAAGCAAAAGTTGAAAAGCCGAAGCAAATTGTTGACCAAGATTGGGACACACATGTCGCCTCTAATGAAGATTACTCGGACAATGAGGCTCGAGAAGCAAGATCTTTTCATATCAAAAGTTTGGGATAATCGATTGAAGATAATATTATAGACTCTTTGATGGGAGGAATATCGTTCAACATTTAAGGCGATTTAAATAAAAATAAGTTAAAATTTACTATTTATTGCAAGATTCCTCTTTTTTTTATTAATACCAAAGCCTATTCGTGTAATTATAAATATTCCTTATTTGAATCAGTTCCGTCCGCTACCCTATAATAACAAAAGAAAAAAGTGTCACTAAAAATAAAAAAAGTCACAAAAAGTATAAAATATTAATAATAATTAGAAAAAGACGCCACAAGATTTTCTGGTTGTTTTTCTACGCTTAATATTGTAGGTAATAATAAAGTAGGTAAGAGTATACTTATAATAAAAAAATGTAAGGATATTTTTTTTTCCTTATATGAGTTATGGCACAGTTATTTTTCACAAAAACGAGTATTTCAACTCGTGCCCTGCTGCGGAGCGCGAGATTTTTTCGTTATTAGTATATTGTCAATCTTTAAAGGGTTAAGTCCATTAATTAGAAACGCACTTTTCAAGATTTACACATCTAGTAAACACACTTGTTTTATTACCAATATAGCCATCGTAACCTGTTGTTTTGGGACAATTATACTAATATGACCGGAATGATATCCACGTCATTAAAAATATTACACATCATAATTTTTTGCTTTTCTATTTTACACCTGGATATTTAATGGTGGTTTTTTCATTACCTATCTATACTTACCCGACCCATTAAATATGTCATATTTACTCGACCCATCATATAGAAAATTCAATTTACAGGACCATAAATGACAACTCAGATTTTTAATAAAGGACGTACCCTTCATCTTTTTCCCCAAAATGGCTAACCCCAAGTTCTATTTATCTCATATTCCCCAATTGAAGAACCTTAATCTAATTTATTTCAAATCAAACACCATAATTCTATCACTGTGATGTTATTAGGACTGTAAACGAACCGGATGAACACAAATGAAGCCTTGTTCATGTTCGTTCGTTTAATTTTATCCGGAAACATAAACGAACACGATCGTCTAAACGAACGAATTTTCTTGTTCATGTTCGTTTATTAAGAAAAACTGTTGTTTATGTTCGTTTATGTTCGTTTATTAAGACAATAAACGAGCGAACATAAATGAACGAACATAAATAAACATAGAATTTACAAAAAGTATACACACTGTTATGTTTCCTAAGTGTTGTCATGTTTAACTAAACCAAATTTAAAACTATATAATAAAAGATGTGATAGACGAACACAAACAAATATATATGATCATAAACGAACGAATAATAGAACGTTCACGAACATAAATGAATGAACAAGACTTTTGTTCAGGTTTGTTCATTTAACTAAACGAACGTAAAATGTTGTTCGTGTTCGTTCATTTAATAAATAAACGAACATGAACGAACTTTTTACCGAACGATTCATGAAATGTTCAGTTCATTTACAACCCTAGATGTTATCATGTCTTCCAAAACGAAACAACAATAATTATTGATCACAACAATCTTGGAAACTTAAAAGAAATACAAATCTAGATTAATCCTCATATCCTAACAACAAATTATCACAGACAAATTTTTTATCATGGTTCAAATCTATATCATCAATTTTGTCATATCACACAAATTCAATACAACATCTTTTTTATCATTCCTAAAAAGCATAAATTTACAACAAAAGAAAGAATAGAACATCTTTGATTTCATCTCTCGAGAACAACATCCCACAGGTCTTTCATCTCAGATGCATATTCTAGTGACGTGCTTATTCACTGCCATGGTGGCGCCGGCGGTGTTGTCCGGCGATGCATGGTGGCGTCAGCAACGACATTAGGCAATGAAGACGATGATGTACATATTGCGTGTAAGAATAAGATGAAGATGTTGACAAGATAAATAAATGAATTTTATTTATTTTCAGATCTAGGTTGGTTTTGTGGTGATGCTTCTATATGGTGAAAATGAAAGATGATAGGGAAGAAGACAAATATAAAGAAAAAGAAAAAAGTTAAACCAGTGACATATATAGCAAATCCTAGTCATCAAAAATAAAAAAATAAAAAATAAAAAGAATGATGTGTCGGTCATTTTAACTGGTCAACTGGTATCATGCTGCCATATTTACTAAAACGTTATAAATTTGAAAGTTATAATTACTAGATCGATAATAAAACAAATGTGTTTACTAGATGTGTAAATTTTGAAAAGTACATTTTTAATACAGACTTAACCCATCTTTAAATTACTCTTTCCATTTTATCCGTTTAGGAATGGGTGTATAAAATAAATAATAATATATTACACATGTTTAGACTGTAAAAATAAAATAAAACACATGCATTCTTTAGGGCTTAGATTTGCGTGTGCAGCTTCGACTTCGACTGATAGGGTGTTCGACCCGCCATGGCTGTAAACACGTTTTTTGTTGACTAAGCATCGCCAAAATGCGGGCTGCTTTCAGTCAGCGTACAATAGCGATAGTTTCTTCATAGACAATGCAATTTAAATTTCCTAAAGGTTAATCGTACTTCGTAATAACGAAAGTATGATACGGGTTTTGTCACTATCGCGTGGATGTAACACCCAAAATGGGTCGCAGCGGAATATGATGTTCCGGGGGTATTACTTCATAGATCAATAACACAAGATATGAGAACGACTTCTATAAGAGTCGTTTAAAAACTGATACATTGGATTTCATAAATGATTCGTTACAAAGCTCATAGGCTTAACTTGTTTAACTTGATAATGTAAAGATTTCACAACTTAACAATATCCCAAAATGTAATGCACGTAAATCTTTATAATAATATGACTCCAAAAGATGACCACCCAATGTATCCTTGACTTACACCTTATTGACCTGAGAAAACATGTTTAAACTGTCAACAATAATGTTGGTGAATTTATAGGTTTATAAATTTAATGAAGCGGATAGCAAGATTTCCCTGTAATAAAGTAACAAATACAATATCACAAAAATGTATTACGATATGCACTAAGCTCATGACACTGAAGCTAAACAACATATGTATATCAAATACATATAAATGATAGTGCCCAATGTAGATGTTCAACCCGTAACATCTATGAGTCCGAATTGGTATACGTTCGTCGTTCCTGGCCAACCGGTAAACTAGCAAGCGCTCCTTGCCCGAATGGGGATGTTAATTCCCAAATAGATCTATTCATAACATTCACGCTCACATAATGCAATTAACAATTACATATATGCAATTAACAGTTCATGATGAAGGGCATAGTGGGTTACAACTACTTAGGCAAACTCGTAATATTTGAATTAAAATGTACTTGCATCCATTTTGTAAAACAAATATGATCTCATCCCTGATATTTGATAAATGATTGAAAAGTGTAAGAAGGGGACTGTAAACTCACCTTGATGCAATAGCAAGATAATAACAAATAAGTACAGGCACGGAAAACGATGCAAACTTTATCGGCTACCTAAATGAATAATACGCATATTACTAATCATGCAATATACTAAAATGTATGCAATCTTGTCCTTAGTATTGTGCTTGAGTTGAGAAAATATTACTTGCTTAAAATGTGGTTGTTCATGAAAATTGGCCAAACGTATCGGGTCATAATCTCTTACCATTAAACGTGTGGATTACGATATCAGACATTTTAGAAACTAGGTCGTAAGTACATTTCTAGTTAATTCAGTCGACACTTGGTTTGGTCTCTAAACGTGTTAAACAAATGGACGAAGTTATAACAAAACGCATTTAAAAATTAAGTTTTCTTTATAAAATTTAGGGGACAAACGCAAAAGTTTATAATCAAATTCTAGACTTGTTACTCAATGAAATTTCAAACAAAAAGTGGTTTTGAAAACTAGGCTATGCCCTCTACAACTTTCATTATTTAAGTTTTATCTAAAAATATCGTTTAATATGCTAAAAACGAGGCCAAAGTAAGGGGTGTCGACCATTCAGCCAACAGTATTAACTTGGTCGAAAAACATGGCAGCAGTACTAACTTTAGGGTCCATTTTCGGGTTCGTTACCCGGTATTATGACAAACTAAAAGTACCTATATAAACTATGTCAGGTCTACTACAACTTATCTTTTGTAAGTTTTGTGATTCTAGGTCGATAGTGGGGTCAAAAATGATGCCAAAGACGGGGGCGTCACGACTTTCCAACAGTTTTAACTGTTGAACACACCACAGCAGTACTAACTTTAGTCCCTATTTGCGAGTTCGTTTCTTAATCATTTTCCGTGATTCAAGTTGCTAATTAAAGCCTACCATGTCGACTATAAAATGCCCCCATTTGTTGACTCTATGTCTAAGTTTAAGTGGGTCAGAACAAGGCCTAAAGTCGACCCAACATGGCAGTTTTCATACACATAAAATAACAGATTTGTAAGTCTATTTCCCGCTTCGTTATAAAGCGTTAAAAGCTCAAATTTTGCATGAACGCTACTCCTATACTACGTTAACGAATGATAAATTCAGAAATTTCATTGGTCAAGTTTGTATACGGGTTTCTCAATGAACCCGTATACATAAGAAGGTTTACCAAAAAGAAAATGTTTTGCTTTTAAACTTGTAATTCGGCTAACCATGATTAAGTATATATGTTTCGTTACAAAAAGGCCTAACACACTGTTTCCTAACAACATATGACCAAGGGTTTCTTCTAATTGTAAGTTAGCAATTTTTAATTTCTTGTTTCTGTTACAGACACAAACGAACATGCATATTTCTGTTTTACAAGAAACTTACAATTAGGTAGTGTGTTTTTATCTTTTAAACAAAACGTTCTCAAGCACAATTAAACCAAGGACGAATGCAGGTAAATAAAGAGGAAATAGTGTGACTCACAAAACTAGACAAAAAACGCGGATAAGGACTTGAACTCAAGTGGAAAC
The DNA here is from genome assembly GCA_026074375.1 of Tanacetum coccineum. Classification (NCBI taxonomy): domain Eukaryota; kingdom Viridiplantae; phylum Streptophyta; class Magnoliopsida; order Asterales; family Asteraceae; genus Tanacetum; species Tanacetum coccineum. The sequence goes on from BQNB010095468.1 coordinate 6,056, forward strand.
CCTAATTTGTTACCAACCCAATTCGTATACAAAACCCAAACACTTTTAACCAATTCAACTGCTTGCACCCCCTTTGTGATTACGAACCCGTTTAATGTCTTGCTATCTTGATGTGCTCGACCAAAGAAACAATGAAAGAAAACCCAAGAAACTAGTTAGGGTTTTCTGGAACTTAGGGTTTGATATGGAAGATGATGGTGTGAAGTTTTGTGGGTTGTATGTGTGTCGAAAACCAGGGATAAAAGAACAAGAATAATGGTGGAAGAAGTAGGAGAACAAGGAAAAACAAAGTGATGAGAGTATTATGATAACTAGATTGTGTTGTTTCTGTGTTTTCAAAGAAGTATGCATGGTCCTTTATGCACAATTGAAAGGCAGGCATAGTGTTTACATAGAAGTCACATTTGAATGTTTATTCAAATGGGATAAGGGATTTTTGGGACTCATCATGGTCAAAGTACAATATATAAAAGATGGGTACTGTGTTATGAATGGAAGCAAAACCAAGAGGGAGCAGCTAGATTTATCACGAGAGTTTGTGGGTTTTTGAGAAAGGGATAATGGGCTTTATACATTGGGTAATAGAGTTGTATTATGAGATGGGATCTTTGCATATCTTATCTAAATTTTACAAGTGCAGGTTTTTGTGAGTTAGTATACATGAAAATTGGGTCTAGTTTTTATAAGAGTGCCCTTTTAGTTCTTGTATTAGGCTTTAAGGTTTAATGGTTTAAGTACTCTTTTATCTAGTTGCATAATATGGTTTGAAGAGCTTGAAACAAGAGTGTACACGACTGTTTTGCTAGTTGGTTGGGTTTTTATTTGGTTCTTGAATTACCTAAGTTATTTTCTTATTATGTGTACCCTTTTTCACAAGTGAAGAAACCTACAACTTGCTCGTTTACTCTTTAAGTTAAACGTTAGATGGTGGCATAAAGGGTAGGGATGATATTAACTTGATTCTTGGTTAGCTAAGTCAAGAAACACGTTAACTAAAGCCTTTAGTTTAAACGTAGCCTTATTTGTGTTATTAAAAGCCTTGGTTAAGTTTTACTTCCTAGGTTTTAACTAAACTATTAAAATTTAAACACATAACGATTCTATAATTGGCAAGAAAATGGAATGATTGAAATCGTAATATGACCTAGAAACACGGGGTGTTATAGTCTCCCCCCGTTGAATGAGCCTTGTCCTCAAGGCTTAAGACGCGGCACTTGACGACGGTGCAGTCTTTGTGAAAAGATGTGGGTATTTCTGCTTGAATTCCCAGGTAAACTCAGGACCTCGTTTAGAGTTCCATCTCACCTTAATGATAGGAATGCGACTTCTCTTTAATTGTTTGATTTCACGATCCATAACTTCTACTGGCTCTTCCACAAAGTGGAGCTTGTCATCAACACGTAGTTCTTCCAACGGAATCACAAGTGATTCATCAGACATACACTTCTTCAGATTTGACACGTGAAACATGTTATGAATTTGGCTTAATTATTGTAGTAGCTCAAGTTTATAGGCAACCGTTCCGACTCTCTCGGTCACCTTAAAAGGGCCTACATACCTAGGGTTTAACTTCCCCCGTTTGCCAAAATGCACAACTCCTTTCCAAGGTGAAACTTTTAACATGACACTGTCACCAACTTGAAATACCACTAGTTTACGTCTAATGTTTGCATAGCTCTTCTGTCAGTCATGAGCGGCTTGGATTCTGCTTTTGATTTGGACGATCTTCTAGGTGGTTTCATGAATTATTACAGGACCAGTAAGCTAAGCATCTCCAACTTCGACCCAACATACGGGTGATCGACACTTCCGTCTATACATGCCTCGAATGGAGCAGCCTTTATACCGGCATGGTAACTGTTGTTGTAAGAGAATTCCACTAACGGCAAGTGTCTATCCCAATTCTTTCCAAAGTCTAACACGCAAGCGCGTAATATGTCTTCTAAAGTTTGGATAGTTCTTTCACTTTGACCGTTAGTTTCGGGATGATAGGCCGTACTCATGTCCAATCGGGTTCCCAAAGCCTTATGGAGTGCTTGCCAAAATAATGACGTAAATCTACCATCACGATCGGAGATAATAGAAACAGGCACACCATGTCGGGTGACTACTTCCTTCATGTAAAGCTTCATTAACTTCTCTATGAGATCCGTTCATTGGTAGGAAGTGAGCAGATTTTGTAAGACGATTAACGATCACCCAAATGGTATCATAACCGTTTGTCGTCTTAGGAAGTTTAGTGATGAAATCCATGGTGATTTTCTCCCACTTCCATTCTGGAATCTCCGGTTGGACTAGTAAACTAGAAGGTTTTTGATGCTTTGCCTTGACTTTAGCACAAGTCAGACACTTGCTAACATAAGTGGCAATATTTGCCTTCATGTTAGGCCACCAATACAACTGCTTTAAGTCTTGGTACATCTTTTCTGAACCCGGATGAATAGAATATTTTGACTTATGAGACTCGTGCATAACCAGAGTCCTTAAGTCGCCATAACACGGTAACCAACTCCTGTTGTTTAAACATAAGGTTCCATCCGCACGGGGTTTCAATCTTTCCTTTGTAAGGTCTTGTCGGAGCATACCTCCAACATCTTCAGTAGCGAGGTTTTCAGGTTTTAATGCTTCGATTTGAGCTTCTAGGATTTGTTTAGGAAGGTTCAAGCCAATAGTCATGACTAAGGCTCGAACTCTTAATGGCTTAGACGTTTTCCTTTCCTACTTCATAAGCATAGCCCAACGACGAATAATAAGTTTGCTTTCCACTCCGGGTGATCAACGAATGGCACAATCGTCAAATAACTATGCCAACCCAACCAACGCTCGTTGTCACTCATGTTCAACTTTTTTTGATCAAGGATATGTTGTAAACTCTTTGTGAGTCGGATAAATATGGGCACCCTAATTAACAAAAAACAATTGTTCTGTATAAGTAATGTCTCCACATCTTAAGAGCGAACACCACAGCTCTAAGTTCCAGATCATGAGTTGTGTAGTTTTTCTCGTGGATCTTCAGTTGTCGAGAAGCATAGGCTATAACTTTATTCATTTTTGCCATAGACGACCACCCAAACCCTTATGCGAAGCATCACAATAAACAATGAAGTTTTTTGATCCTTTAGGCAAGGCAGATGGGTGCGCCTACACAGTTTTGTAATCAATTGAAATGACGGCCCTTCCTCGTTTCTTCCCCAGTCAAACTTTACATTCTTCCTGAGTCAGCTTAGTCATTGACTTCGCTATTTTGGAGAAGCCTTCAATGAATCTTCTGTAATAACTGACGAGTCCTAAAAATTAACGGATCTCTGTTGGACTCTTAGGAGACGCCCAATCTTTAATCGACTCGATCTTTGCTGGGTTTACGTGAATGCCTTTGCTATCAATCATGTGTCCGAGAAACAGTACCCCCCCCTTTTTTCTTTTTTCTTGGAATCCAAAATTCATCACTTGCCGAATATTTTGCGTACAACTTCACTTGTCTTTCTTAAGCAACTCCAAAATTAATTTGAGATGCTCTTCATTCTCTTCTTTGTTCTTTGAATAAATTAGTATATCGTCGATAAAGACAATCACAAACTTATCTAAATAAGGTTTGCACACCCAGTTCATGAGGTCCATAAATACCGCCGGTGCGTTTGTCAAACCAAAAGGCATTACTTGAAATTCATATGCCCATAACGACCGTCCTAAACGCCGGTCTTAGGAATTTTTCTTCGCGAACTCTCAACTGATGGTAACCTGATCGTAAGTCGATTTTCGAGTAGGCACTCGACCCTTAAAGTTGATTGAACAAGTCATCAATTCTAGGAAGTGGCGTAACGGTTCTTCACCATTTAACTTGTTCAGTTCATATATAATTCGATGCCACTATGCAAACGATCGTCTTTCTTCTTAGACGAAACTTAGACCGAAGCTCCCATAGGGCTAAAAAGCTTGCACTTATAAATCCCGTTGCTAGTGATCAGTTCTTGAAGTTGTTCTTTTGTTTTTGTTTTTTTTTTTTATACCAGTTCCTTCATTTTGGATGGTGCCCAAATCAATTTGGAACTCTACTTGTCGGGCTGGTGGAATACCCGACAAGTCTTCAGGAAAAACTTCAGGAAAGTCTCTGACAATTGGCATGTCCTCAAGTCGCTTCCCCGCCGACTTGTCTTTGGCTTCCTTCGTGGTAATGTGTGCCAAAAAGACATCACAACCCTTTGACAAATACTCTTTTGACTTTATGTGCACGAAATGATATTTAGTCGGATTTTCCCTTGGTTGTTTCCATTGCCTTGAAAAATTAACATCTCCCTTCCGAACGGAACACGTACAATCTTCTCGTCATAGATGATCACTCCATGATACTTTGTTAACCAGTCTATCCCAATAATGACGTCAACAATACAGAGTGGGACTGACATCAAGTCGATGTTGAAAGGATGGTTCATGAAGTTTAGACTGCAACCACGAATTATGGTGTTAACTCCTATGATTTCCCATCGGCTAATTCTACGTCATAATGCTATCTAATGTAGTGGGGGTAGTGCTTAATCAAGGCCACTAAAGGGATTAGATACAAAGATACGATCGTTACCAGTATCAAACAAAATTGTAGCATAACGGTTGTTGAGGAGAAACGTACCTGTGATGATGTTAGAGTCTGGGCTAGCATCTCTTCCTCCCAAAGCATAAGCTCTTCCTTGAGTTGTGCCATTCCCGTTGCTATTCCCACGGTTCTTTAGTTTTGGGCAATTCTTCTTGATGTGACCGGTGTTACCACATTCATAGCATGCTCCTGCCTTTTGATTGTTGTTGTTGTTGTTGTTATTGTTGTTGTTGGTATTGACCCGACAATCATTGGTAGCATGACCATACCTCTTGCAGTTTCCACATTTGGGTGCACATTGCCCGGTGTGGTGGTAATTGCACTTGGTGCACAGAGGTAGAGTTCCAGTATAAGCCTTCTTTTCAACACGGGCCAAGCAGTGTATGCCCCTAATCTACATTTTGCTTCTTGTAGGGTTCGCTTGATTCATTTATTGATGAAGCATCATCCTTCCTTTTGTTGTACATTCTGTCTTTACCGAATAAGTGACCGTAGTTTCTGATCCATCTCAAGTCGATATTGGGCCCAAATCGTAGACATCATCAAGAGTTTTGGGTCTTGCAGACATGACATTCCATGAATGTTATCAGGAAGTCCACTGATGTACTTGTCAACCTTTTCGGTCTCATCAGTAAGAAATTTGGTGCCCACATCAAAGGGCTAGTTTCTTAGAAACGCTGAGCTATAGGATGCCAACATGTTTCCCATGACCCGCAGGTATGCCTAGATTCAATTTCAAGTTTCTTGATTTCACCTTTTGGACAGTATTTGTCCGTTAACTTCTTCTTGAGAGTTCCCCAAGTACATTGACCATAGGCAAAATATGACTAAGGTTCTCACCATGACCTATTCACCAGCGTTAGTCCAACACCAAGTAGGTGCATGCATAGTGAACGTCACTTGATTTTCAATGGCACAACCGCTAATGTGAAATACCGATTCCATCTTTTAGAGCCATTGAGAGAAGCCAACAACGCCTTCAGTACCCTTGAAGTTCAAGGGTTGGCATTTTATGAAATTGGTGTAGGAACAAACACGTGCAGGTTGCACAGGCCTTCTGGGTCCTCTACCCGAATTTTGGCTTGCATCGTCCTGAGTATGGGTAGAGTTTCTTTGGATTGAACTGAATCGATCATAGCTTGATGGAATTCTAATAGGAGAAGTCATGGTCGTCGTTTGTTCCTTGTCTTGTTACAAGCATGATTCTACTAATCACAAGAACACAATGTACGTGAGATATAATTTCAATGTCGATACAAATGGATATGATAATAATAATTACACCACAACACAATGGAGAATGAATAAAATGAAATCAATAATACATCAACCTTTCTTAACATCAATGTCGATGTACATGATTTGTTTGGACTACAAAATAACCACTAATGGTCTAGTCTCTGAAAATGAAAAATAACGTCCTAGAGTTATTTAGCATGGGATGTTACCTATAAAACTTAATAGACAATACAAGATAGCTAGAAATGAAAAGTACAACTAACAGCTACTGCCGGTGTCCTCCACCGTATCAATCTGAGCTCTAGCCTCTAGTACATGGGTACGCATCATCTGTCTGACTGCATCATCCTCAGCTCTCTGGCGCTGCCACTCCATACGACTCATGTGAGTCTCTAGTGTCTCAAGTTGCGCCAATAATGTCCTGTTCTGAGCCTCAGAACTAAGGTAAGCCTGGCGTACCTCATGCAACTTTGTCTCATAAGCAGTCCTCTGGCCTGTCACTACATCAACCTCGAGTCTAATGTCTCTGCGGTCAGTCCGAGCATCATACAGCCGTGTATAGAAATCCTTACTCTCTTGCGTGCGAATCTGTGCCTGGTAGCTGACCCTCAAGTTGACTTCCTCGATGGAAGTCATTATCTTATGCTCAGAAGCCTGTAAAGCTCTAACATAACCCCCCCCCCCCACCCCCCCCCCCCCCCCCCCCCCCCACCCCCCACCCCACCCCCCCCCCCCCCCCCCCCCCCCCAAACGTCCTCTGCTTTATTAGCAGCTCTAGCAATAGTTCGGGCATCATGACCAGGACTGCGAATCAAACCATGTCCTGCCTCAACAGTATCAATAAAATCATACTGACCTCTAAGTGCTCTAGCAGCAGCAACAACATAACTCTCTGCTACATCACACCCAGGTAGGGGAGAAGCAAGTATAAATCTCCTCTGAGGTAGCATGTCCTCTGAGGGGATGTCACCTTTCATACGGATCATGGCTGCCCTATGACCTAATGGTGCCTGATCATAGGCAGGGCTGGTGGGTGGTATAGGTGCGGTAGTATGCTTAGCAATGCGTGCCTCCATGGATGCTGACATGGGTGGCTCAAGTCTGACAGTCTTCCGTGCCCTACAAAGACGTGTCTGAGAAAAAGGGACCCTAGTCTGAGGTGATCTAGGTGTAGGTGCAGACTTACCAGTCTTAAATGCCTCTATATCCCTAGCTGAGGGAACAGGGTCAACAATAGGTACCACAAAAGAATCAGCCGGAGCTAGGTGCTTCTCCTCCTCCTCGTCCTTAGTGGGCTCCTCATCCTCATCGTCGTCATCCTCAAGCTCATGCTCCTCACTAGGATCCTCCTCGGGATCCTCCTCGTCATCCTCCTTGCCATCCTCGGGCTCATCTGGATAATCAATAGAATCCTCATCAACATCCTCTTCCATCGAATTCAGGTCAGCAAGGTATCCGGTGACTCAGCAGTCGGTGAAGCATCATCAGCATAAGGCTGATCCTCGACCTGAATGTCATCATCTGACGGTGCATGGTACTCTGGGTGCTTTGGCTCCGGATCATATACTGGTACATGCTCATCCAACTCCATAGGGTCAAGTACATAGGCAGGTGACAGTGGGTTTGCCTATCCCTGTTGGGCCACCTCCTCGTAGGGGTCCATCTCTAGAAGCTTGCTAACATTCACGAGTGGAATACCCCATAATGATGGTCCGTTTGAATAAGAAGATACAAACCTATAGGTAACAGCGGATGATGCGTTGTCTGATGACATGGCAAATCTGTAACCATAATATAAACTTGTATAAGTATATTATATAAGACCATCATTCATATACGTAATGAAATATTAACACGTTTACTTTACTTATGTATTGCACTTAGGTATAATCAACTTATGCTAAAGTGGGTGCATGTGTGTAAGCATGCCTATAATAGATGCCAATTATAGTAATGTATGTATGTCCACTTGAAAATTTTGAATGACGCCATGTTTGAAAAACGAATCTATAGACAAGTAAAAACATTTGGCCTGGTTCTTATAACCTTGGATATGATACCAATCTGATAACACCCCCCTTAATGGGTAGCAGACAGAATATGTGTTCCGGGCGGTATTAACTTCCATAGATCATAACACAAGATATGAGAACGATCTTCTTATATAGAGTCGTTTAAGAACTGTTACATTTGGTTTTTAGTAAATTGTTCGTTACAAAATGCCTCATAGGACTTAACTTGTTTAACTTGGATAATTGTAAAGGATTTTACAAATTAAACTATTATCCCAAATGTTTATGCAGCATAATCATTTATATTAATATGACTCCAAAAGACGACCACCCAATGTATCCTTGACTTGCCACTTATATGACATGAGTGGTGGGAAAACATGTTTAATAATGTCAAAATTATTGTTGGTGAATTATAAGGTTTATAAATTTAAGGAGCAGGATAGCAAGATTTCCCTGTAATAAAGTAACAAATACAATATCACAAAAATATATTACGATATGCACTAAGCTCATAACACTGAAGCTAAACAACGTATGTACTATCAAATACATATAAATGATATTGCCCAATGTAGATGTTCAACCCGTAACATCTATGAGTTCGAATTGGTATACGGTCGTCGTTCCCGGCCAATCGGTAAACTAGCAAGCACTACTTGCCCAAACGGGGATGTTAATCCCAAATAGATCTATTCATAACATTCGCGCTCACATAATGCAATTAACAATTATATATATGCAATTAACAGTTCATGATGAAGGGCATAGTGAGTTATAGCTACTTAGGCAAACTCGTAATATTTGAATTAAAATATACTTGCATCCATTTTAATATAGATCTCCATCCCCTGGTATGTATAGCACAAACTTATAAGTAACTTGCCTTGGTTTACCAGTAAAAGTGTAACCCTGAGTTTTTCAGGTATTTGAATTAAAATAGATCTCATCCCCGGTATTATGACAAACTAAAAGTACCTATATAAACTATGTCAGGTCTACTACAACTTATCTTTTGTAAGTTTTGTGATTCGAGGTCGATAGTGGGGTCAAAAATGATGCCAAAGACGGGGGTATCGCGACTTTCCAACAGTTTTAGTTGCTGATACCACCGATAGCCCCCTAGTACGATCTTTAAGTCCCTATTTGGGGGGGGTGAGTTTGTTTCTTAATCATTTTCTGTGATTCAAGTTGCTAATTAAAGCCTACCATGTCGACTATAAAACGCCCCCATTTGTTGACTTTATGTCTAAGTCTAAGTGGGTCAGAACAAGGCCTAAAGTCGACCCAACAAGGCAGTTTTCATACACATAAAACAACAGATTTGTAAGTCTATTTCCCGCTTCGTTATAAAGCGTTAAAAGCTCAAATTTTGCATGAACGCTACTCCTATACTACGTTAACGAATGATAAATTCAGATTTATTTGCCGTCAAGTTGAATACGGGTTTCTCAATGAACCCGTATACATCAGAATGTATACCAAAAAGAAAATGTTTTGCTTTTAAACTTGTAATTTGGCTAACCATGATTAAGTATATATGTTTCATTACAAAAAGTCCTAACACACGGTTTCCTAACAAAACACAAATACAAGCATATTTTTGCCATTTTTTGGTCTGTTTTGGGTTTAATTGGGTCTTTTTAGGTACAAACGGATATGTGTATTTTACACTTATCAGTCTTCTACACCTATATCTTTAGCATAAACATGGCTTATGTTTTATTAGCCACCTACATGATTTATGGGGTTTTACTCGATTATTTGATGCACATCAGCAAGTGAGCAAAAGTAGCTTTGTTTTTAAATATTTTCAAGCACAACACTATAAACATATAAATTCCATATACTAGATGAATAATAAGGAATGCTCACAGAAACTCAAGGACGAACGCGCCCAAGAATGATGATGAAAGCTCGACCCTTTTTTTACCCTTTGCGTATACAAAACCGAATACCAAAACCAATGATTTTTCACTACCGTTTGCACTCCTATGATCACGAACCCACCCCTTCTTGCTGCCTTAATGAGGACGTCCAACAAAGAAACGAAACACTAACGAAACTAGTTAGGATTTCATTGGAGATATTAGGGTTTTTAGGGTTTATGGAGATAATAAAGGTGTAAGGATTTTGTGTGTGTCGAAATCAGAAGTAGGAGAACAAGGAAAATTAAAGTGATAAGAGTATTATGATAACTAGATTGTGTTGTTTCTGTGTTTTCAAAGAAGTATGCATGGTCCTTTATGCATAATTAAAAGGCACGCATAGTGTTTACATAGAAGTCACATTCGAATGTTTATTCAAATAGGGTAAGGGATTTTTGGGGCTCATCATGGTCAAAGTACAGTATATAAAAGATGGGTATTGTGTTATGCGTGGAAGCAAAACCAAGAGGGAGCAGCTAGATTTATAACGAGAGTTTGTGGGTTTTTGAGAAAGGGATAATGGGCTTTATACATTGGGTAATAGAGTTGTATTATGAGATGGGATCTTTGCATATCTTATCTAAATTTTACAAGTGCAGGTTTTTGTGAGTTAGTATACACAAAAATTAGGTCTAGTTTTTATAAGAGTGCCTTTTTAGTTCTTGTATTAGGCTTTAAGGTTTAATGGTTTAAGTACTCTTTTATCTAGTTGCATAATATGGTTTGAAGAGCTTGAAACAAGAGTGTACACCATTGTTTTGCTAGTTGGTATGGTTTTTATTTGCTTCTTGAATTACCTAAGTTATTTTCTTATTATGTGTACCCTTTTTCACAAGTGAAGAAACGTACAACTTGCTCGTTTACTCTTTAAAGTTAAACGCTAGATGGTGGCATAAAGGGTAAGGATGATATTAACTTGATTCTTGGTTAGTTAAGTCGAGAAACACGTTAACTAAAGTCTTTAGTTTAAACGTAGCCTCATTCACGTTATTAAAAGCCTTGGTTAAATTTTACTTCCTAGGTTCTTACTAAACTATTAAAATTTAAACACATAACGATTCTATAAATGGTAAGAAGATGGAATGATTGAAATCATAATATGACCTAAAAACACGGGGTGTTATAAAAGCCATCATATTAAGCGCGTGTTTCATACTGACATTGTATGAAAGCCATCAAATGAAGCACGGGTTTCATACTGAAATGTATGAAAGCCATTATGGAAACCAAAATTCTTTTTGAATTTTCTATAAAATTTGGTAAAAAAAATATTTTTGTCTTTTCTAAAATTTATAAAAGAAAATCTTTTTAAACTTTTTTTTTAAAAATTAAAAAGGAATATCTCTTTTTTTGTATTTTCTAAAATTTGTATTAAAAAATCTTTTTTTTTATTATTTTCGAATTTTCTTAAACTAAAAGAAAATTTTGAAGCTCCCATCAAATTAAACAACAACTTTTGGTACCCACTTAAGCATGTTGCTAACGGGTTTACCATATTTGGAGAACCAAATATAAGTTGCGTCAATTTGATGCATAGAAGTTGAATTCCAAGGAGATTTGAAACCCGGTGTTTCATTTTGAAATAGCTTTCTTGGAATCAACGGTGATTTAAAACTCTTCTTATTTGTCCATTTTGACTTATAAAACCTTGATGTTTCATTAGGAGTTTTAAAACTTCTTAAAGGTGTAAACACCGTTCTGAAACCTGGTGTTTCTGTTAGCCTTAAAATATGGTGACATATCCGGAATTACATTAGTTTATTTATAGCGTGACACATAGGGACTAATAATGACAGGCTATGATAGTTGTGTGTCACTAGGACTATAAATACCCCCTCCATACTTCCATGGAGGGGTGAAGCTCACTTTTGTAAAAAGTGTGTTTGTGGTGTTTTTCTCTCAAACACACTTCAATCTTCAAATCTCATCTCTTTTCTCTCTAAAATAATATGGATACTTTTCTTTTCCTTTTTACCAAGACTCCGATCTTGTGTTCTTGGAGGGTGTATTCGTGATAGAACCAATTGGCACCAGAGCATAGGGGGAATCCGTGTTGTTTATCTACTGATTATTGTGGTTTCACAAGATCAAATTCGTGGTCAAAAAGAAGTCAATAAAAAAATCAAACCCGAATTTTTGTGCTTAGATGTGTGAATGGTTATGTTATTAAGCAAGATCTAGGCATAGGGTAGCTAATTGTGCAAGAGAAATCAAGTTAAGAGGTCAAAAAGTGGTGATATTGTGGCGATTTTTTTGCGGATAAAATCGTATTTTTTCGTCGTTGCGTTTTGATCTCTCTGGCAAAATTCATGTTGCGTTTTGAGTCTTCTTGTTGCGTTTTTGACTTCCTTCGTGTTGCATTTTGGATCATTTGCATTTTGAGACTCGTTGACGTTTTGACTCGTTTAGTTTTGACCGTTGCGTTTTGACTCGTTGCGTTTTGACTCGTTGCGTTTTGACTCATTGCGTTTTGACATTGGTTGCGTTTTGGTTCACTGCGTTTTGATTACAGGTTGCGTTTTGAAAACATCATTGCGTTTTGACTATACAATTACTTGCCCAATATTTTATTCCATTGCGTTTTGATAAAGATAGTTGCGTTTTGATTAGTGGTTTCATTGCGTTTTGACTAAAGTCATTGCGTTTTGACCATGGAAAACCCATGTTTTGAAACCCTAATTTCCCGAAAAAAATTTTCGACCTTACCGCGAAGGTCGGATCCGGATCAGTGGGCATTATCCGACTTTGGGCATATGATCCGAATTTGGGAATTATTATAATCAAAAACAAGAAACAACAAAACAAAAACACCACAATCGAGACCAAGACTCATAAAAAACAAATCAACCATAACAACACACCACACAAACAACAACACTTAATCCCAAAACGATCCTGAAAAGATTCACTTAAATGACAAAATGGCTAGAGATTCGGATTACAATGACATGTGATCACGGAGTTGCTTTGGTATCCCTTATTGAATGAAGGTGGATTTCACACAAGGCGGTCTACTTATTTCATCATCGTGACTTTCTTCTATTTCTATCGATTGATGACTTGCTGAACGTGTGACAATTATGATTAAGACTTGGATTATCTAGTTTACAGCGGTCAAGGGGTGGTTGGATGAAGACCTGGACTACTATCACTTAAAGAGTACGTTGTAGTACTCAGTGTCACACGAGATGTCGATGTGGATAATTCAAGAGGTGGTTGTTAACTTTTTCTTATACTTTTGATGTATGGGTTTATAAGGTACTTAGAGAATTTTCTTCGTGCACGTTCTTCAATAAACAATAGTGCAAGAGTAGTAACAAATTGGGGATTTTACTTCAGTTTCAAGTTTGATATAGGGTTTACTTCACCATGTGATCACGGGGGGGGGGGGGGGGGGGGGGGGGGGGGGGGGGGGGGGGGGGGGGGGGGGGGGGGGGGGTCAATAGCCTACAGAATTACCGAAGGTTGGTAAGTTAGCCAGAGAGTTTAAAGTTGAGTGGTATCAGCAATTCTTCAAGGTATTTTTGTGCTATTCCAAAGACAAGATACTTATAGTCTAAGCAAAAATCTTCAAAAATTTTCCTTTCGGATGACATTCATTCACAGACCTTGATTATACCAAGTTTCTTGATTCTTGCTTCATCTCCTTTACGGTTTATGAAGTCAAGAGGGTAATGATTCTTTTGTATATCAAGATTTGTGCTTATGACATGAACTTCTCGAGTATATGGACGTATACGAAAATGATGCTTCCGAGAGTTCGCAACCATCATGGGGGAAAATGTGTACATCTGGATTTAATTGACCTTGATGTTACCATGGTCAATTCTAGGGGGAAGTTTGTTAGCCCTAAAATGTTTAGTATGGTTTATGAAGTATTATGCAAACGTGAGAAGAACAGTTGCTGATTTCTCGCATGCACCCCTAAACGAATATTCACCGAGCCCTAATGACAAGAAGTAGTGGTCGTTGGTGTGGTTTGACTTCTACAAAATTCCGCTGTGCACTTTGATGACAAGTAGAAGATTGTTCAAGCTACATCAAAGTTTCAGAATCTGCTTAAGATAGGGATGTTGGTTTGGGGGGAAGCTGATTCAGAAACTTCGCCAAAAAGGAGTCTATGAAGAAAGCTTTTCAAGACATGCTGCATGAATTGGGGGGAAGTTAATCCAGTTCATGCATACTACAATGGTTTCTGTACAAGTAAAGACAATGAAGATCCAAGCTGGAGTACAAGTTTCAAGACAAGGAGAACTCAGAAGACATCTTCAGCTTTGGAAGTGCTTTGGAAGACTTTATTTCTGTTGTATTTGTACATGATAGGAACATTGTAAGTAATTCCGTATGTGTCCACATATTGGGGGAAGATTGTTAGCCTTAAAATATGGTGACATATCCGGAATTACATTAGTTTATTTATAGCGTGACACATAGGGACTAATAATGACAAGCTACGATAGTTGTGTGTCACTAGGACTATAAATACCCCCTCCATACTTCCATGGAGGGGTGAAGCTCACTTTTGTAAAAGTGTGTGTGTGTGTTTTTCTCTCAAACACACACAAACTTACTCTTCTCATCTCTTTTCTCTCTAATAATATGGATACTTTTCTTTTCCATTTTACCAAGCCTCCGGATCTTGTGTTTTGAGGGTGAATCGTGATCAAAACCCCCCCCCCTTCCCCCCCTCCCCCCCCCCCCCCCCCCCCCCCCCCCCCCCCCCCCCCCCCCCCCCCCCCCCCCCCCCCCCCAAAACCCCCCCCCCCCCCCCCCCCACCCCCCCCCCCCCCCCCCCCCCCCCCCCCCCCCCTCTGTTTCATTCCATGTTTTAACCTTGGAGGAAGATGAAGATTTCCTTTTATTGTTGAAACTCGGTGTTCCATTTTGAAAATTTCTTTTAGAAATGAATGGAAACCTTACGTCTTTCATCTTTTTTCAAAACTGAATCATCTCTTTTACGCATTGAAAACATTTCATCCCTCGAATACTTAAACCGTTTGGAAATGATTTCTTTACTTTTCCACATTTGTTTTAAACTTTTGTTTTTCACATGATTTTGAATAGTAAATGTTTCGAAAGAATGTTGTTTCTTCAAATACTTCTTATCTTTTTGCAAAGAATAAGTAGTAAATTGAGAAACCTTCTTCGAAATCGGTTTTGAAGATTTACCTGATGTAATTTCTTTTCGAAAACATTCACTTTCTGGAATTCGATTTTTGTGAAAACTTGTGAAACAACCTTTTTCTATTTTATTGAATCAAACAATCTCTTGTAATGCATATTCAAATCATTGTTCTCTTTTTCAAGTTTTTCACAAGAAGTTTTATATTTCTCTTTCAACACATTATATGATGTTCTCAAATCATTGTTATCTTTTTACAACGATGTGTAATTTTGAGATGCCAACTGCGATTTTAATAAAGCATTTTCTTTTTCAAGATTGCAAATTAAGTCGCAATGTTCAGTTCATCTTGAAGCTCTGTTTTACTCATCAAAAATTCTTGACTCGTTGTGCTAAGTCCTTTTCCAAATTTGAAATCTTATTCTCAAACACCTTTTTCTCTTCATCAAAACGTTTCATTATTTCCCCCATTTCCTTTACAAGTTTCAAATTCTTAGTCTCAAGCATTGAACTTGTAATGGAAATCTTTGACACGTTTGATTCATTTTCTTCCTCGATCATTTCAATCATTTTCTCAAGAGAAGTATCATGTTTTGAAAACTTAAACTTTGTTTCAAGTCTTTGTTTTTTAAATATCATTTGAGGCCAACAATTCACTATACTCTTTTTGCCACCGAATAAAAACATTTTTCCAGAATTCATTTTTAACCATAAAACATTGTTTATCTCTCTTCTCTAGAATGATTTGTGGTTTCTCTCTTGATTTGAAATTGAAGTTCTTCGAAAGTTCTGAAACTTGAGATTTCATTTGATCAATCTTTTTCTGCAACTTCAAATTCTCATGATTTTTGAATTTATTTTCAGTTGAAAACTTTTTATTTCACTTTTAAGTCTCAGTTTATTATAAAGTACAATATTTTTCATCATGTAAAAGTTACACTAATTCAGCAGTTTCTTTTAATTGTGTTTGGAAATCAAAATAACATCCTTTTCCTGGTATCTCTGTGTGTCATGAAACTATTTTTCTAGAATCAAACTCCGATGGTACCTCATGAAATATCTCAGATTGTTCTTCCAACAATCGTATTTTCTTACACTGAGCAAAAATTATTTCATCTCTTTCTCTCAAAGTCGCTTCTACAAGTGCCGTGCATTTGATAGCTCTCATCAAACCGATAAATTCAAACTTTTATTTACACTCTTAAGTTCCTCAACTTGCATTGAGATTTTGACACTGTACAATCAATTCGATTTGCTTTAAATGTCATTTTTACTCTGAATTCCTTAACTGCGCTCGAAGATTTTCAACTTTATTTAAAATCATCATTTGCTCTAATAATATGTTGATGAATCCTTTATTCGAAACATTGTGCTAGATTTGAAATTTTAATTTGTGTTTCTTTCTCATGTTTTCGTACGTGCGTTACACTGTGTTGTGAAAATCATTTGTCCTAACTCTCTTGATACTGAATGAACGAATCTGATACACTTCGATTAATTAACCTTTAGCTCACTCAATTCGTTTTTTTTTTTATTATTATTATGAAGACCATACTAAAAAATGTTCTCTAAAAAATTATTTATAGCTCAATAAAAATGTAAACAAAAATAATCTCTATAAAAAAATTAAACCAAATTATAATCAGACTCGAATTATTGACCCACAACAATTAAAAAATTGTAGTCTAGAACAATGATTATCAACAAAATTTACATTACACAACCTTACAAAAAACTATGTGTTATACTTCTTAAAAAATCTATACACAAACTAACATCTACCTGAATTTTTTCTTAACACAAAACAAATTTGCTTTAACCCACTAGTTACCGATAAAGCACATTAAATCGAGCCCATTACAAGTTTAAGCAAAACAACCCAACATCTTTCTAAAACAAACCAGCCAACAGATTTATTGGATAATAAGCCTAAGAAAGTTGGCCTCATCTGTATCTATATCAAGTACCCAGCTCGTGAATTTATAAGTCCAAATCTCATAACCCTAAAACTGGAGTAAAATTGCTTTAAATCGTCCTTAAGTTTGGCCAATTGCATGTTTCGTCCCAACGTTACTAAAATGCAAGGATCGTCCCTGTGGCGGAAAACTTTGGTACATGTATCGTCCCTGCAGAGTCGATACTTGCATCATAGGTTTATGCCAAAGTTTGTCCACAAAGACGTACTTGACCAAAGGTTTCCACAATGAACGATCCTTGCACTTTCGTAACGTTTGGGATGAAACATGCAATATGACCAGACTTTAAGGACGGATTTATGCAATTTACTCCTAAAATTGAGTATATAATGCTCACTATCCACCAACCCTCACCCTATTTCACTTTGATAAAAAAAAATACGCCTCTCTCCCTTTCTCACTCAGTCACAAACAAATATCTATTGTTTTATTCGAATCTATTCGAATGAAATGATAAGCACAAGAATAAATTTCATTTACCCTTTGAATGAATGAAGCACACAAGCAAACTTGTGGCACAGGTAGGTTGCTATTACTTCTTTATTTTCGATGTTGTTTTTCTTGTTAATTGAAACAAAGAAAAGATGAAACAATCTTGTTAAAGTTTCTTTTCTTTATGTGTTTCGAAAAATTAACCACAGAAGCTAGGCTTCAAATTGATCGATGAGGATGTGGTTCACACTTTAAATCTTTCTAGATTCGTTCCACAAGTGAACCAAACTAAGATCTACAAACTTTTCTTTTTATTTTCTTTTTATTTTATGTTTTAAATTCGAACCAAAAGATATGATGAGAGCACTCTTGTTCTTGTCTTTCTTTTTCTTTTCGAAAATCAAAAGAAGCAAAACTTCAAAAATAATATGGATCTATGATGAAAAACGATCAATGACGAAATCTTTAAAGGTTTTGTTTACTTTGAAAAAAAATCTGAGATCTAAAACATGTTTTCTGTTTGTGTTTTTCGTTCATTAATACCGAAAGAAAGAAAGGATGAAACACACTTGTTTTTGTTCTTTCTTTTATGTTTCGAAAATAAAAGAAGCCTTGATTCAACAAGATCAATGATGAGTTATGGTTTGTTTGTAGTCTTTGTAAGGCTTGATACTTGAAAAATAAAGAAACATAATCTGAGATCTATCGCTGTCTCTCTTTCTTTTTTTATTAGATTCGAGTGATGTTATGATGTTGTGATGAGGAGGATGATAGTTAGATTGAGTCGGTGTTGATTGTGATGATGAGGAGGGTTTAGATGTGATGTAGATCTAGTAGTGTATGTACGAGTTATGGTTGTTTGGTTCTTGATCTATGATGATATGTGTTTAAATCTTTATGAAGATTTTGATATGTCAAATTAGCACAACTCTGAGATCTTGGATGTATTCGTGTTATGAATCTGTCTTTTCTTTTCTGATTTTATTTTCTAGTTTAGATCTGATTTTAACGATGTATAGTTTTGTTTTGTATTTCTGCTAATTCGGTTCCTTCTGATGTTTCTAATTCGGTTCCAACTGATGTTGCGAATTCGGTTCTCCTTGCAATGTTGCGAATTCGGATCCAACAGAAAAACGCGTATACCTGAAAAACGCGTGTAATTCACGCGTAAACAGTGTTGACCAGATCTGAAAAACGCGTGAACAGTAAAACGTGTAACAGAAAAATGTGTTTTTGACCAAAAGTCAAACTTTTTCAAAAGTAGTTACAAATTTTGTTACAAATCAGTTACAAAAACCGTTTTTCAGATCTGAAAAATAAGCACTATTTTTTAATCTTTATAAGCACTAAAATAAGCAAAAATAATCCAATGAAAAACAAATAAAGCAGATTTGATAAGCTAGTATGATTTAAGCAGATATGACCAGAATAAGCACTACTGAATAAGCTCAAAAATACTATATATCAGACTGAATTAGCAAAAACTAAACAGATTAGCATGGATTTAGCAATTAAACAACTAAATAAGCAATAAGCACTCAGAATAAGCTACAAATAAGCTCGAATTTGAATCAGAACTGAATAAGCATGAAATTTAGCAGATTTAACCAAAGCACAATAAGCACAAAAATTATCAATAAGCACAGAATAAGCAAAATCTGACGAAAATAAGCACTTCAAATAAGCTCAATAAGCAGAAAACTCGATCTCTAACACAATCAAACACTAAAATATAACACTAATCCGCAATCATTGGCTCTTGATACCACATATTAAGCAATAGATCTTGATTGATGACTAATGTGTGAAAGTAAAGGTGTAATAGTGTGTGTGTTTAGAGAGAGAAATACCTAAACTTGTCTTTTGATTAAATGAAATTATTACATCTAATCATGGCATAAATACCCTATTTATAGCCTTATTAGATTGTTGACTAAACTTTCCTATCTTGACACAAATGCACTTTATAATAGTGCTTACAAGTAGAACATTTCTTCTATACAAGCGTAATCAAACGATTAAGAGAGTAAAAATTACACGATGTCTTCTATGGAGTCGTGATCAATGCTTGGCCTTTATGGCTGATCTTCTCTTCTAAAATTTGTCTATGATGAGTATGGTATAAAGAATATGATATTGCACACT
This sequence comes from Tanacetum coccineum, assembly GCA_026074375.1. Classification (NCBI taxonomy): domain Eukaryota; kingdom Viridiplantae; phylum Streptophyta; class Magnoliopsida; order Asterales; family Asteraceae; genus Tanacetum; species Tanacetum coccineum. The sequence goes on from BQNB010095468.1 coordinate 25,498, forward strand.
TAAAACTCGTTTTTGAGTCTTCTATTTACAGTTGCTGAAAAATACTCGATACACCGTATCCAGACAGGTCGATACGGCGTATTGGGCTGGATTCCTTGGAGTGCGCGCTACGTTCGTAATAAATCTTTGATATCATTCCCAATTTACTTGATTTACTTGATTTCCGTTTAAGCATCGTTTTGTCCTAATCACCTGTACATAACCAAGCTCCTCACGAAATATGGAAATGAAAACACTCAGATCACTTAACTAATCTAGGGTGCAACATTTAAGTAGTATGCTCAATTGCTCGGTCGTGATTAGTTTCGTATCATAAGCTTGGCAAGGATACACATCTCCACCGCTAAAGCTAAAGAAGAACTAGT